>PVJO010002001.1:0-154986 GCA_004026905.1 Hystrix cristata | reverse complement strand
CTCCGAGCGCCCCCGAGCGCCCTAGAGCCCGCCGGCGGTTTCCGCAGACGGCGGCCTGTTTCCCGCCTGCGGCGTCGGCGGTGTCCGCAGCCCGCTCTCGGGCTCTGCGCGGAGGGCGGACGGCCGCCCGCTGCTCCTCCTGCGGCTGCGGAGACCTCGTCCAGCCGCCTGCCCGCCGAGGGACCCACAGTAATGCCCCTGCTCAGATTTCAGGGTCCAGATACAAGGCGGCGCTTCTTCCCTCCTTGAATGCAGAAGACTGAGGCAGGAGGATCGCAAGTTCAAGCTCAGCCAGATCAGCGTAGTGATTTAGCCAGACCCCCCTCAAAACAACAAATTAAAAAAATAATAATAAAATAAAAAGGAGTCATCGGTAGGAAAACGGATGCATCCTGAGACCATCATGTTGAGTGAAGTAAATCAAACGCACAAGCTGTAGCGCGGTGTGTCTTATGTGAGAAGCTCAAAGTATGAATAAAGAGCAGAATAGAAGGCAGACAATCGGCAACAGGGATAGAGATCTTTTGCAAATGCGAAAGGGATCAAGACCAGCTGATAAAAAAAAAAAATTGAAACGTGTTTTGCATGAATTAAGAAACGTACATGCACCAACTCCCCATAAGGAATGTAATCATGTAACGCAAACATGGACTAATAAAAATAACAACAACAAAAAACCAGAGCTGGGAATGTAGCTCAGTGCCAAGGTCCTGGGCTCAGTCTCCAGTACTGGAAAAATAAAAGAAGGTGACGTTCAGTATTCGAAGAGCAATGCGCGTTCCCTGAAGGAGCCCCGGGACGCAGATGAGCAGGCGGGAGGTTTTGAGCCACCTCCCTGCGCCGGGTCCTTCCACGGCCAGGTGGGCGCGCATCATCTGTGGCAGGTAAGAGCTACCAATCTCTGCCTGGGGCGGCTTGGCCCCTGTAAATACCCCCACCTGCTCCCGAGACCGACCCGGCCCGCGGTTTCTGTCTGCCTCTGCCCTGAAGTCCGGGCCCAGCAGGGATAGAGAGAACTTGGGTCCCATTTAAGGTGAAATCAGAGTGAATTAAAGAGTGATTGTGCCCTTCTTTCATCAAAGGCCTCAGAGATGAAGCTTCTTTCCAAAAAGAAACATCGAGGAACAGGCTTCGAAAATTACTTTCGTATTTCCTTGAGCATTTCCGGGCTGTAGCACGTTCTAAGACTCATCATTTGCCCTTAAATATCAGACTGTGTCTGCCCTTTGTCTGCCGCTGTCCTTCAGTATATCGGGAGGGGCTGAGCTTGCCCTTGCTTTGTTGGGAACAGCCGAGCTGTCAAATGACTAATGCTCTTGGAATCTCACTGAGACATTTATTCTGTCTTTGTTGCAACGAACGTTACCTTCTTTTGTGGCACGTAACAATATAGCTAATCTGTCTAAAGTATGGCCCTGACAAAAGGGACTTGGTCATAATATCTTAATTTTGCTTGAAATAATAATAAAAATAAAATGATTGAATACACTGCTTAACCGGCCTGCCATGGACACTTGGGTAGGCTGTGCACTGCACAAGGAAATGAGGCCCATTCTCATTTTACTATTCAAACGAGTTTAAAAACAACAGTGTCTGCATGTTTGGATCAGTCATATGGACTAATTATTTTGAAATAGTGTTAAAGCAGTAAAAGAAAAAGACCCCAAGTTCACATAGGAAGTGTTTATTAAAACCCTTTGTAACTGCTTGAGGAAAACACTACAACTTTAGAGAACTTTGAGATCAATTTATTTGAAATTATTTAATTGACATCAAGAGTATTACATGTTGAAATCCTCTGAATTATTTAAAAAGATAATCTTTTTAAAAAGAAAAGCATCATCTGCTCTTAAAAACTTTAGATTGATAAACGAGATTTGAAAGTAAACATTTCACGTCCGTTTCCAAGAACTCTCGGTGGGCCAAACTCCTTCCGCACGCCTGGTCCATGACCGGCGTCCTTGGGAGGCGGGGCAGAGGACAAGGAAGCCTGTTGTTGTGAGAAACCAAACCTGCGCTTGCTGCTTAGCCCGAGATCTCTCAAAGTTAGCAGGCACCAGAATCAATTAGCAATGCCAGATTTCTCTCACATTTTTTGGCTTTTATTGTACTTGTTTGTGCCCATTTTAATTGGAAAATAATACAACGACACTATTAATTTTACCTGGCAGGCTCCACTCTTGCTACAAGCTGGCATTTGTGAAAAGTTGGACTGGATTTTCTTTTCTCTAGCATAACAATTTTTAAATCCTAAAAACCCTATTATTCTTTTATTCCTTACAATGCATAGGTAAAAATATCTTAGGTAATTAAATTTTTAGAAAGTATTTGAGATTCAAGTTAAAATTTTCACATCTTAGAAAACTATAAATTCTTTGAAGTGAAAATAAAATATGATTCTCTCTTTTTCTACTTTTATATTTCTCTATTCCTTCGTTGGCCAACTTTTAATTCTAAGCATTTTAAAATGTAAGGCTGACACTTTCAATCTCATTTTAGTTCTTCAGAATTTGTACAAATAATTACAGGTAACATTATCAATACCACTGCGCTTTATTGAATCCTATTTGATGTTATACTTGCTCAAATGAAGATAGTTTTTAAAAATTCTGTAAACAAAAACTACATTAGACTCGAATTTGAATTAAATGTACCATCAATACTGTCTTATGAAGCTGACCTAATTTATTATTTTGTCAAATAATAAATGTGTTAGGTCTTCCAATTTTGATTTCTCTCTAGTGCATCTCTTTACGAGTTCAAGAATCTAGAGCAAAAGGATTGAAGCAAAGATCTGAAATCTTCTTTATTTTATTCTCCAAACATTGTGGGGCTCTGTCCTTCTACAAATTAAAGGTGTATTGATTACACAAAGTTACTACTCTACAAATCAAAGCAGTAGAGTGGATACCAGCGAAATTCACACCACGCGAGTGTTAGCAAATTCACTTCGCGCTTAGCGTTTATTAGGCGTGACTTAGTATCTTTACTGCGGGGTGGGGGGGATGTCAGAGTCTTGGCATCTGATAAGCGCAGGGAGCACCTGTGAAGTCTGCCCCAAGCGGACAGCGCCTTAGAAGCCGGAGGACTGCCGGCTGCAACAGAGTTAGGTTTTACTGGGCAACTTATATGTGAGCTTTAATTGCCTTTTAACAAAAGACACGAAAGACCAACTTGTTAAAACCCAGCTATGAGGGCTGGGGCGTAGGTCAGAGGTAGAGCCCTTGCCTGGCATCTTCGAGGCCTTCCCTGGGTCCGATCCCCAGCACTCCCCAACCGAATAAAGTCTATCTGTGGGCTTCCTGAAGCCAATCATGGGACAATGCTTTCCAGTGGATGCTGAATTTGGACTTGCACATTTTTGACACTAGTCTTGTAATGACTCTTATTTTTCTTATTTCTTAAAAGAGGACTTCAGGTACAACAAAGCAGTGGGACGTTTGCCGTCCTTTGGCAATCTTTTTGATCAGATGCAAGACATTACAAAGACGGAGTCAGAATTAAGATTCTTGGACAGCACGGTATTTTCGTTGGCCTGCTTCGTGGTTACCATTCCTGGTCTGCCTGGCTGCAGTTAACGCTGGGCTTGGATTTTATGTGCAACAACAAAGCTCGCTTGGATTTAAGTGGCTTTGATTGGGGCAGTTATCATGCATATTTCTACAGAATGCTCATAATTACCTGTTTTCCTTGGCAAAAGCCAAGCAGCATCTGAACACATTACACATTGAAATATTCTTTTTGTGTGCATGTGTGTGTGAAACTTACTTCGTTATTTTAAAACATATTCTTTGTACCTACACTGGTTTTATTAAATAGTTTCTTAAATTGGGGCTAGGATAAAATCTCTGGGTATCAATGAGAGTCATTTTATACAATAATACCACTGAGTTATGTTATATTTCATCTCTTCACAGAACCACCTGAAAGCAAGCCGAATGTCGACGTCATTCCCTTTATATAGAATAAATAAGGTTTAGGGCGCATGTTCAGAATAATTGTTTTATCTGACAGTAATGACATGCTAATGATGTCGGAGCAGTTCAGACCTGTAAGTGACTAACCTTTTTGTACTCTGAATCGATTTTCCCCGTGAATTAAATTAAAATAGCAACTGTGTGGTGCAAATGATCAGTTAGGCCCACTAAAAGTATTTCTTTTCACAGGTTGTCTTCTTGCAGCTATCAGTAAAGTACTATGTAAATTTTGGTTGGCTTTGGTTTATTTATCCTATTTTTCTATAAATGTGGAGTTTGTAAGCATCAGTATGAAGGTCTCAGGTTTTTAGTGAAAGTCACAACAGCTATTAATGTTGCATAAGCAGACTGTACGAGATGTTGCTCCAGCCTAAGATACACTGAGATATGTTTCCAGTGAAGTTTCTTTGTAATGATTGAAATTTTTTAGTTCATTTTAAAATTTGAATGTATATATTTCTTCCTGGAGGAAATATGCCCTCATTATATGGCCTCTGAGTAATGTGGTCAGATTTTATTAGCTCCACAAAAAGTTTTCTAAGGGGAATATACTGCAGATTTCTTGGGGGGGGGGGACCAAAAAAACCCTTTTGGAAACTATCTCTTTTCACATAGTACAATTCCAGATTCCAAAAAATACAATTCCAAGTTTCAGGAAACAGCACATTGTAGAAACTGGAGAGAACATTCAAGTCGAAATTTTGATCATTTTCCTATGACAATGAATTTAAAAGTAATGTCCATGTCATGATCAGATTCATTGAGCTTTGCCTGGAAATTGCTTTTCCTGCTTATAGGCTAGTAGTTCTTCCAGGGGGCCCAATCTGTACTTTCAGCTATTCCTTTATAATATTTAGTTTTTTGTTTTTTATTTTTTTGTTTGTTTGTTTGTTTTGTTTTGTTTGAGACAGGGTTTTGCTACATTGTTCAGGCTGGTCCTGAATTCACTATGTAGCCTGGGCTGGCCTCAAATTAGTGGTGATCCTCCTGCCTCAGCCTCTCGAGTGCTGGGACTACAGGCGTGCACCACCATGCCTGGCTAATATTTAGGTATTTTTATCTTAATAAAGTCAGTGAAGTTTTAATAAAGTGGCACAGTCGTTCAGAAGGGCCCGTGTGGGGACGTGCTGTTTCTCAGAACATCCCAGGGTCATCGCTGAGCTAGGGCCTGGAAGATGCAGGACAAGACTAAGAGCGTGTTGCAACCTAAAAGATATTTCAGAGCATTCAGCCTTTTACAGAATAAAATAAGCCTTGTTTATAGTTTCAAAACCTTGCTATTTCCTTGTCTCTGAGAGCCAAATATTTTATAGGACTTCCCCGTTTACAAATCAAAAACAGCATTTTTACTTGGGAAATCCTATAAACTCACAGCTGACTACATATCCTCTGTGCGTCTCTGTCTTTCTTTACCCAGCATTAAATTTTTATGGTCTGGGGTGATAACTTTAAAGGCCTATCATGAAATCGAATTTTTGTCATTCTGATTTGCTTCGTTTAAGAGAAAATGCAATATATTTCTTTTTTCATGTAAATGAGGAAAGAGTTAGGGTTCCTGGAGGTCCCAGAAAGTAAATGTGGGTCTGGGATCACTGGCTAGATGGGAGTGTGGGCTCAGGTCCGGAAAAGCCCTGCGTTGAGTTTTACTGGTTCCATAAATTCTAAAATGACAGTTTGATGTTTTGATTTGAGGTTGAAAGGAGACTGATTTTAAATGTGGTTCACTAACTACCCTTCTTTTTCTGCACCTTCAGCTCACCAGGCAATTTTTAAACAACCAGCCTCCCGAGTGACCAGGGGCGCGAGGAGAGATGACCCCAGCAGCCCTGCTTATCTCTTGGCACCACCAGGAGCAGTATCTTGCTTACACAGCCCACATCTGGGCTGTGGGGTTCAGTTGCTTGTCTCTGTCTTTATTTCTTGTACCTGGATATCAGTTGCCTTGAAGTTGGGAAAAAAAGGCTGCAATCTCCTTTGATAAGGGAATTTGGGACAGGAATCTTCCAAACCAAGAGAGAGATAGATATCTGGTAGTAAGGGTTGATAATGGGCAAGATGTACGTTGTGAGCGCGGGGCTGTTTCAAGTCCACCGGGTAGCTGGAATTCACTCAGGAAAGCTTAGGATGGGAATGACTTCAGGACACTGCTGTCTTTTTGGGGGAGGGCAAGCTGCCGTTGCCCAGCACGCAGACACAGCCCACGTTTGCCTCTTCTGCGAGAGATCAAAGCCAACTTGAATAGCGGTGTATGGACACAGATTTAGGATCCAGATTGCTCCAGTTCCTTTTTCTTCTTTATCATTTTCCGGCCTTCAAAGCCAGTGTTGATTCTGACACGGCACCACCAGAAGGCTGAGTCAGTATTCCTCTGACAGGGTAGAGCACAGGCTCCGGTAGGGGACTGGAGCGGCTTGGGAACTGAGTGATCTGTCTGCTTGCTCGGCGCCTCAGGGTCTTTATGAAACGGTGGTGTGGGACCTATGGCACTGCTGGGCGAAGAGCCTGTCAGTTAACAGGAAGTACTTAGAGTGAAGTGAAGACCCCCGAAGCGCTCTAGTGACCCCGGGCATCCTCTCTGGTTCTTACCTGCCCTGTGAGGTGAGAGGCTTTCTTAGCACCCGGCAGAGCCCAGGTTCCCTTGGAAGCAGAGTCTGTGGCAAATAAATAATTTCAGTGTGCAGAGGACGACATGGTGGGAGGAAATCCATGTGATGGGGCAAGGCAGACCTGTCTACCCTGCACACGGGGTCTGCTGAAAAGGCCCAGAGAGACTCCGGAGAAGTGCAGTGGGTGGTTCCGGGTGCACCGGGTGCTGTGCTCAGTCTCTCAGGAGACCCATCTTCCTGTGAGTTGAGGCCGGCGGAAGGTACTAAGTGCCTGCACGTCCCTTTGCACCTGTTCTAGTGTGGGTGCCCCAGAGAGCCGTGAGGGACACCCCAGTGCAGTCTTTAAATGAGATGCTGCCCCTCCCAACCTCCTTAAAGCTAGTGGGCACCGGCGGGAATCTTAGATCTGACAAATAGTAGTAATGTGATGTGAATAAAGTCATTTCACTTTCATATCTCAATTCCTCATCCCTAAAATAAGGTCGTCGTGGGTGTGGAATGAGTTCCTGTTTGTGAAATATTCAGATGAGTGCCTAGAATATGGCTAGCACTCTAAATCTAACACCAGCAAATAACATGTAAATTAAATGTAATGTTTTTGGGAAAATGAGTATTGGAAACCACTGGAGACCAGAGCGGTTAAAAGCAATTATCACAGCAACCCACCTAGAGGTAACATGGTGATACCCAGCATGGAAAGTGTGAACATGAAGAGCATTGTTGGGAAGACTTGCTGAAGATAGAGACAGATGCATAAATATTTTCAATTAGGAGGATAAGGAGCAGGGAGAGACCAAAGAATTCAGGAAAAGAGAATCCACTGCCTGGAATGGTGGCGGCGCCATGAACAGAGACTGAGTCGGTGCAGTTTTGGCGCAGTGGACACGGAGGGCCCCCGAGAGGGGGATGCGCAGCGGAAGCACCTTTGTCTCAGGACAGTGAAGATAGTAGCAGAAATCTTGGCTCTGAGAAGAATGTGCAAAAGCGATGGGCAAGTAGCTGTGGCGGAGAGAGGACTGGCCAGGAGCGTCATGGACGGAGCAAGGCAGCGGAGTCGGGGGGCATAAAGAAGTGCCCAGTTAAGAAAGAGGAACCAGGACAGCCTAATGCTACACAAACCTGGAAAGAAAGAGTTCAGAGAAGATGAGTCAGTAGAGAATGAGCAGGAATGAGCAAAGGCCACTTTGTGGGGCTTCTGAACCATCACTGGCGATTTGAGTGAATCGTTAAGTGAATCATTAAGTCCACTTGCTGAGGTGTGAACAAGATAAACGGTGAATGTTTAATAAGTTTTTTACAGTAAGAGATACAGCGCTGTGCGTCCCGCTCAAAATACTCCTCTTTGCTTGAAGGCACTTTTCCCGTGGTTCTTGCCACCTTCTCAAGCAGTTCTGGAGTCCCCTCTCACGAGGGTCTTTATGAGGCGCGATGGAGAACCCAGTCCATGCCGTTGGCGAGTGCCAGCCAGGGGGAAGGAAGGCTGACGAGCGCCCCCATTCACGTTCCTGACTGCATCCGGCGCCGCGTGACTGCTGGCTCTTCCGAGAAGTCACAATGACTGTGAGAGGGAAACATTTGGAATCAACTCTTCACATGGAGGCAACCATGACAACATGAGTAAAGACACGCGGGAAAGAGGACTCCAGAGGTGCTTTAGAAATCCGTGTGAGCAATGGGATAAGTGAGGGGGATTCGTGAGAAATGCTTTTTATGGTAGTAGACTTTTTTAAAACTTTAAGTATTCACTGTACTTTTGATCACTCGTTTCAAGGCAGATTTGGAGGGTGGGGAAGTCCCGGGGCGTTTACACAACCTGCCACTGACATGAGGGCAATTGCAGACAGACGAATTCCAGGCATCAGACGGGGCCGGGGAGGAGGCTCCTTCCCAGCAGGCCGTCTTTCAGTCCTGTCGCATTCTTCGCATTGGCCGACCCGGGAGCCACCTGTGTCTCTGTTCTGCGCTTTCTCCTTCCTGAGTTCCGTGCATATCAGATTCAGCTGAGAGCTTGTGAAAATGAAGACCCGGAGGCCGCCCCGTAGAGGTTCCGCGGCTGTAGGTCTAGGGTGGGGTCCTGGAATCTGTACATAAAAATACTTTGGTCCTGAATAGGTAATATATTCCCATGATTCGAAAGGTAGAAAGAAAAAAAAGCAGAAAGCACACAGAGCAGACCACTGCCTTTCTGCACTGTCCTTCAGCCCCTTAAAACCTCCGCTCCAAAGCCTTCAATTTTATCTCTACCCTTTGTAACCTAAGCGGATTTTAAAAACTTGTCGGTCCTTTGTGGTTCTTATTTTTAATGAATGGGGAGACTCGAGTTTAAATATAATCATAGGGTAGCAGCTAGAATGGAAGAAGAAACAGCACTATATGTAAGAGAGAAGAAAATCCTCGGAGGGCTGAGCTTACAGATATGATTTACAAGTAATACAAATATCATGTAAATTCCCTCCTCTTTTGGTGTCTCAAGGTTTTCACACTGCAAACAGTAGTGGTATAGACCACAGGAAGTGTCTACTTACAGCAGGTTTGTCAGTAGAAATCCTGCTGTGTGTGAAGACACCCTGATCAATTACATGTATGTTTCTTCTTTATTATTTCTTTTCATTTTTTAACTCCAAACTTATTGGACTACAAAAGTGATTAAAACTTTGCGATCGTTTCAAAATATGAACTCTGTCCATCTTCCATGACTTTGTTTGAGTGTCAGACTGTATGATCTAGACAACATTTAATGGATCTAAAAGATACAACTTCACGGTACTGTAAACTTTCCAATAAAGGAAGAGGCCATGTGCTGCTGCAGAACTCCCTTGGTTCTGTCTTGTTTTATTTGTCTTTCTTACTCTCCATTTAAAAGAACACTTGGTCAGCACTGAGGATGTTCAGCCTTAGATGTTGTCTGAAGGTTAAGGGGGCTAAGATTTTCCAGTTTTTGACATATTTTTGGTAAAAGATAGTTATAAGTCTATATAGACTATAAAGAGTGATGATTCTGAGAAGTTTGGGGCCATGGTGCTTTGGGCTATAGAGTTAAGTTTCATCAAGGATTTTGTTATTTTTTATTTATTTTTAAAATTTTTTTTACCAAGAACATGTATTGGTACATTGTATACATAATGATCACATTCATCATGGTTAATTTGTACCTGTACATGATATATCTTGGTTCCCCGCCTTCCACTCCCCTCCCTTCTATTCCCTCGCCCTTCCCTATTTACAGCAGGTTTATTTACATTTTTCCATTTTCCCCCTTTTTCCTTTCTTTTCTTTTTCTCTTCCTCCTTTTCCCCTTTCTCCTTTTCTAGTTCTCCTTTTTGAATGTTACCTTTCATTTACCTAATATCTATTATACCTCTTTGTCCTTATTTACATTTATTGCTTCTCATATCAGAGAAACAATTTGATATGTACTCATGAGTTTATTTCACTTAAGAGTATGTTCTCAAGGTGAAGGATTTTCTTATTTGTAAAGTGGTTTTTTTCTTTTTAAAGAACAGTCATTTTTTAAAAGTCCAACTCAAAGATCAGTTTAGAGCCCTTAATTATTCCCCAATTCTTTATTTTTTCCCCAGAAGCAAATATTACACTTGAATAGTAAAAATCACAAACATAGAGAAGCACTCATTTGCCTCTATGACATTTGCAATTACACAGAGGAGCAATTAAAAAACAGACTTTACTTTAACCACTGTTTCTTATAACCAGTTACATGTTGGAGTTTCCTATGAGGTTTTTAAAAATACTTAAATCCAGGTCAACTTTTGAAGAAGGTTGCAACAGTGGAGCAGGCCCCAAGTGTTTTTGTTTTATTCATTTACTTTAGTGATCAGAGGATTGTGCGTGCTGGGCAAACTCTCTACTACTGAGCTGACCCCCAGCCCAGGACCCAGGTGTTTTCGACAGCCGTTAGATACCCTCTCTGGCTTTCTTCCCCGGTTCTTTTTAAGGTTTCAGGCACGAGCTCAGACTGTACCAGCTCAGTGAAGGGCTGTTACCCCCGAGAGCTGGAATCCAGTGAGCACCACCAGGCCTGGTGCTAACCGACGGTCGCTCCTTGAGGGCACTGAGCTGTGGATTCAGGCCGAAGAGTATTTCAAACCATAGCAGTGACGGGATGTTCCAGAGGACAGAAATGGGAGGGGATGGGAGAGTGCAGTAATATTCATTCTGAGGTGGAAAAATAGGCAGAGTTTTCTTCTCAAGGTTTTCTTCTTTTGAATTATGTTGAAGATAATTCATCTATTGACAGAGTGGTTAGAGATGTCCGTTTTTCACCAATATGTAGATGAACTTGTATTTCAGAATCCGGAAATGTCCTTTGGGGGAGTCAGTCTAAGCTGAAGGCAGGTGGAAAGTATTATTTCAGCTTAATTGCAAGTACATATAAAAAATGGAGTGATCCTTTGTAGCTCCGGAAAATGAAAGGAAATTTTCTTATTGTGTTTTTGTATTCACTTTAACTGATATATTGACTAAAAGTAGCCCTATAAAATAATTCAGGGAATAGAAAATGGACAGAAATTGCTTTATGGCTTTTTATGGTGATACTTTATTGGTGTTATTCATAAACAGGAAAAACAGAAATGGGTATTTGATGGTACTACTGAAAGATATTCAAAAGATCTAGCTTTAGGTAAGACATGACTACATTATTTTATTTCTTATAAGCAATAACTGTATGTATATTATAGATTATTTGAACCATAATTAACGTTTGATAATTTTGAGAGAACAACTAGTAGGTCACTTGAGAAGTAACATTTCTATTTATATTAAGAGAATATAAAGGTGAATTTGGGGCTGCATCTCTCATGTTAAAATATACATTATTAAGACACCTGTAGTTCCAAAATATATTTATAGATTTGCCAGCAAAGTTTATGGAAAGCTTGAAGAAATAAATGAAAAGCATAATTCATGTATGTATTTGGAAAGCACAGGGGAGATTAGCAAGGTTCATTGAATCTAATCTTCTCTAGTACAACAACTTAAAATCAAGCGAGACCTTCTGATATGAATAACATGAAAATGAAAAGCAGAAACAGGGAGGTGATGAGCCATGTTTTGCCCAGAGACCAAAATGGCAAAATCCACGCCTACAAAATAGAATCAGTGAGGAAAATCCTGACGGTTCACCGGACACGCCTGGCTGGTCCAGTCCGGGAATCGGGGCGCAGGGCAGACCCGCAGGTTTCCTGGAAGAAGGCAGAACACATCGCAGCAGACAGCTCTGTGTCTACTTCATCGTGGAAAGTGCTTTTTGCTTTTTCTACGAGCAGGAGAGCGCACGATGGTGTGTAAATGGAGAACAAACTTGCCATGAAAGGAAATTCACCTGTGAGCTTGAGACTCTCCTTTGGCATTAAGTTTTTAAAACCAGAAGCAAAGTAGTGAAACTTTGTTAAAGGGTAAAGTGTGGGTTTGGATAACAAGACAACACTTACAAAGAAACAACTTAATCTCAGTATTTTCTAATTACAGGAGGAGGAAATGTTATAAATGCTATTCCAATGGATCAATGTGAGCACTTTTAGGTTCGTTTTTATGGTGAATGAAAGTAAAATGTGAAATATTTAGACAGATATTTTATGTTTACAAGTAGCAGAACAATTTTTATTCTTTATAAAGACAATTAGAAATTCACTGGTGTACCCCTTTTTGAGGTTGTCGCTCATTTCTCCAAGAAGACTTATGTGGTGTGAGTTTTGTTATTGTTCTGACAGCTGTAAAATATTAAAGTTATTTTTGCTTCTCATTTATTTAACATAAAATAAATGTGTATGAAATCATTTTTTAAGAAACACCATTTATTAATAGAAGAAACAGACCTTTTTGGACATAAAGACATTATTGCTATTTTAATTTTTGTCTTAGTGTGGGAGTTCTGAATTTCTTCTTTGTGTACTTGGAGAGGAATCTGGCTGTAAAAGCAGGAAAAGAGTTTAAATATACAGGCTAAGGGATGACTGTGGTGTTCCGTAAAGTCCTTGCTGGCTGCGGGGTGAATCTTCATGGTCTTTGGACTCAGTGAACAGACATTTCTCCAATATTCAATTCTTCCTTTTGGAAATGAGCTTTTCTGTGTCTTGTAATGTAAAATAGACACTATAAAAGTTCTGAACTTCACCACTAGTTTTTTCCTTTCTTTTCTCTGCTATTTTTTTTCCTCTGATTAAAGTAAAACAGATAAAAAGAAAAAACAACTAAAAGCAGCTAAACAAATCGTATTAACAACTCAACTTTTGCACTATTCAAGAAGCCTTCCATTGGTGAATAGCTTGGAACAATCAATTTGCATTAGAATGAAGCCTCTTTGGTTTTCTCATAGAACATTAAAATCACAGTATTTCCTTCTCGGAAGCCCAGACAGTGTATGGTTTGTAAAATGACCACGGTTTGTACAACGAGGTCTTTACTTCTGTGTGAATTGATCTCTTAGAATAGCTTTAGAGTTGGCAAAGAAAGGAGTGCTGCCCACGTGTGTGCAAGCGCACACCTACCACTCAGTAGCGTTCTCAGCGCTGTTCCGGAGTTTATGGGATGAGCCAGGGGCCCAGACTTGCCACATGCTTCATTAGTGCACAGTGACAATTTTAAATGTGCTGTAAAATTAGGTACAAATCCCCCAGCACAGGGACTCTTCTTTTTGATGTAAATCCATACATTTTATTGTGTGTATCAGTAGTTGACATTTTCTAACTGTGGAAAAAGAAAACAACATAGTATTTATAATTGCAATTATCTGCAACTATAAATTCAATTGCATCAAATATATGCTCAGTGTCGTAGCCACGTCACTATTTATATCCAAAATTTTTCATCATTCCAAATGGAAACTGTCCCCTGGAAGCGCTAACTCACACTTGTTCCCTGGCCCTGGCCTCTACTCATCTCCATTCTTCTTTATGTTCCTGTGAGTTGGCCTATTTTCAGTACCTCACTTAAGTGGGACTGAACAACAATTGTCCTTCTGTTTGGCTTCTTTCACTCAATGAAATGTTTTAGAATCCATTCATATACATATGAATATATGCTTGGTTTTTTGTTTGTTTGTTTTGAGACAGGGTCTCCCTAATCAGTTCAGGCTGGCCTTGAACTCACTATGTAGCCAAGGCTGGGCTCAAACTCTCGGGGATCCTCCTGCCTCAGCCTGCCGAGCACTGGGATTACACGTGTGGGCTACCACACCTGACCAACAATGAAGTATTTTAAAAACCCATTCATGTTATAGCATGTATCAAGATTTCACTCCTTTATAAGGATGTAGAACACAGTGTATGCAGGCACCGCATGCTATTTAGACACTCATCTTCTGATGGATACATGCCATTTATCCACCTTTTGGCTCTTTGGAATGAATCCCTTATGAGCGTGCGTATGCAACCATTTACAGGAGTTCTAGTTTTCAACGCTTTTGAATAAACACTGAGGAGTAGAATTGAGGAGTCACTGGGTAGTTCTAAGTTTATCTTTTAAATAACTGATGACCTGTTTTCCACAAAGGTTGCACTTTTTTATTTTTAATTTTTGTAGCATGAAAATGTAGCTTCAGAGTCTGGTCAAGTTCTGCAGCTCATTTTGCCATTTCCAAGAGTGCAATCACTTAATTCATTCAAAATACTTCTTATTCATCATGCTCATAATAATGGAAATACTCTGATTGGAGCCGAATTGTTTTCTGGGAAATTCATTTAGATTGTTGCCCAGATAAAAACGATCTTAATTAGATTGCTTCACGGAGAACGTCAGACACCGAAACACGAGTCCTGGCGCTTGCTCGGCTTCCTCGGAGAGCTGCTCCCCTCCCGGATCTGGCCCTTCCGGCCCTCTGCTTCGCTACTTGCTCTGTTGGCACTCGTGTTTCTTGCAGCACGGTTTCCGGCCCTGCCGGGGTGCTCCGGCTTGGATCTTGCCCCTCACTCGCGTCTCTAGCCCCCCGCGTATGGAAGACGAAGGCGAGCCCTAATTCTCGCTTGCACTCTTCAGCTTTCGGCCTTGCTGTGCCTGCCACCGGAAGAGCATTTGTGGTCCAAATCTCAGACCTTCCCAGGACTGTCTGTGACAGCTGTGGCCTGTGCCCCTCCTGCCTCCCCTGTCGTGGACAGCAGGGTGCCGGGCTGTCCCCAGGCTCCCGGAGCCTTGGCTGGGAAGACCGCAGGGCGCTGGGCAGGAGCTCAGCAACACACAGGGCAGTCGGAAAGTGGTCTTCAGCTCCTGCTGCGGGGTCACCACCTGGCTCCCGGCCCTTGTCCCTTTAACCTTGGGGTGGGAACAGCTCCCGCTGAGCTGAGCTCGGGTTGCTGGGTTGTGGTTTTCCAAAACTCAGCTGAAGCTCTATTTATTTACAGAGTTCCTTCTGTAAATAATCCCCAAAGCCCTTTAAGCAGTCTTGTCTCCTGGGACATCCCCTGACACATTTACCACTCAGGCGGAAGTCCATCCCTCCTTCCGCCACGTCCCTGCCGTGGGCTGCACTTGTTTCGTGCAGATTGCCCTGATTGCTGCATACATTTTAACTCCCATTTTTAGTCATCAATTTCCTATGGGAGGACATCGTGTTTTACTTGTTATGTTTGTATTCCTTCCTGGAAAAGTATGATTTTTTTTTTTATTACGATTATAAAACCCTCGCTGAAACAAATATCTCCGGTTTTAGGGAAAGATTTGACTGCTGTTGTAGAGTCAAGGATACCTCAGTGTGCCCTGGAATACCTGCTGTAAAGGTCATCTGGCTTCAAAGAAAGAAAAACAATGAAACTCATCTTAAAAGTCTGGAAAAATCTATTATTGAAATAGCTGAAATGAACTTAATTAGATTGAGAATTTGAAAATTAATAGCTGCCTCCGTATGAAACCACCAATTTCGAAGGAGCTTGAACTTGTGTTGTTTTAGGCTGTAATAAATTGATCACTAAGCCTAGAGTGGGGTGTTTCTTTCCCGCACTCTACAGGGTTTGCATATTTTCTGGGGGGCATTTCACACATTGATGAGTTTGCACTGGGATTTTCGGACTTCCTCCACCACGCTGTGTCATTCCTTGCAATGCTTGATATTGTGACATGCACTAAGCAAACAAGAGCTCTGTCTTCACCTCAGCTTCCCCCAGACCCTGCTCTGCCCCTAGTCACTGTCCCAGATCCTACCTGCCATTTCCCCTTAATAAATCCACTGCAAGTTTTCTCCCAGACCTCTTCTTCAAGATAGTTCTTGCCCAAGTCACGAACCCACCTCCTGTCCAACCTAGTGACTGGTTCTCAGTGCTCGCCTGACTTGAGAGCCGGGAACCATCTGACTTGGTGGGCCAGAATGTCCTTCTTAAACCGTGGGGTCGGTTGGCCTTCGGGTCACGCGAACCACTTCTCCATCCTCTTTAAGCCACTCCTCGGCCTCTTCCTCGTCACACAGGTTTGGTGGCTCTTTGCTTTCTAGGCTTCCGCCTGTGGGTTGGTCCTGACTGAGGCGACAGGTGCCCACCAGTTGCTCATGATGCCTCTCCCCGGCCTGGACTCTGTCCTGGATGCAAGAGGCGCAGATCTCCACCTGACCTGTCCATCAGCTGCACCGGGAATCCCAGCTGAGACCACCACACGCAACACTACCACAGACTTCTTCCTGCTTCCTCCTCAAATCCTGATCCACATGCCGGGTCCCTGCTGGTCAGACCAGCTTAGCTGAAGTCAGCTTTCCTCTTCAGGCCTTCATTTCTTTTCTTTCCAAATAATGCCCTTCAGTGACTTGGAATGTGTTTTGTGCCCAGAGAAGTGGAAGTTGTCTCTCGCAGCCCACCTGTACTTCTAGAAAGGCTAATAACTGGTTAGAAAATGGACATAGAGTCTCAATTTTCTCCCTTCTTACCTGAAGATTAACATAGCAAACACACTCTTCTGTTCTGTACTTGTTTGCAAGTCAGATTACTTAGGGTAAAATTTATATTCAGCCTTTTTTTCGGTCTTTATTTTACCATGCTGAGGATTGAACCTGACACCTTTGCACTGAGCCGTATTCCCAGCCCTTTTTCATTTTTATTTTTTATTTTGAGGCAGGATCTCACTGAGTTGCCCAGGCTGAGCTCAAAGTGTGATCCTCCTACCTCAGCCTCCCAGAATTCTGGGATTACAGGTTTGTGCCACCATGCCCAAGTATATTCAGTTATTTTTGTGGGGCCGCAAGCCTGACGCCGCCCCTGCAAATGTGCATGGTTTGAGTGTGGGCAGGTGCCCACCCAGAACAAGATAGACCGTGTGGCCATCACCCTCGCAGAAGTCCTCTTGGTGCCTTGTGGAAGTCGACCCTCCTCGGCCCCAGCCCTGGCCCCTCTCAGTGGATACCTGCCTCAACGGAGGCTCCGTGCGGTGCAGAGGCCACGCGCAGCACCCACCCTGGCCCACGCCTCCTCCCTGCAGGGCGGAATGGCTCCCACGGGCGTGTGCCTGTCTGCTCCCCTTGTGTACTTTTGCTGTCAGGGTGTGAGTGCTTTCTTGTTCCTCCTGCTGCTGTGAAGTAGCCTGCTATACAGACGTTCTGTGATTTAATCGGCTTCCTAGACTCATTCTTCTTTCCTCCTCCCCCAACCCCCACACAGCCCCGCTCTGCTGTTCTCTCTCCCTGTGCCGGCCCAGCCACATGTGCTGGTCCCCGTGGCCTTGAAAGAGTGTCAGCCTTGGGCGCCCAGCCTCCTTGCGGACTCTGGTGTTTGGCAGCCTAGGACACGTCTGCAAAGTCCTCAGCTGGAGTCGGACCTGCACGCTAGTCTGACCGCTCTCCCAGCCATTTCTGACCCCTTTCTGTTGCCGTCCGTGCAGGAATTTCCTACAAGGAAATCCTTGCCTGTCCGATGCTACCTCGGCCCCCTGTTTCTCGGAGGACCTGCACTGATGGAGCGCCCGCTTTCCTCTGCTAGTCCTCTGGCCTCTGCTGACACTTTTCTCACCAGGTCCCCTGAAATGGCATGCGATTCGTTGTCTTGGACCCATTCTTGCTCTTGGACCATCTGTCCCTTGGGTCATGATCTTCAGGCATATATACAGATCATACCATTGACACAACTCCTGCAGCGGATCTATTATACTGAAGTTAAAACCCAAGTCTTAATGCCCTCAGCAGTGGTGTGCAACCTCTTTGGCATCTGTGAATGGTTTTGTGGAAGCCGGGGGGGGGGTGGAGTGCTTTTTAGCTCCTTTTTTTATTAGCATACATTTGTGGTAGTTAATTACATTCCCCAGTGATACCATCACTGCCTCAGCTCTGCCTCTGATCAGCAGGCTTTGGATTCTCATAAGGAGGGCACAGCCTAGATCCTTGCATGTGTGGCTCAGAGTAGGGTTCACGTTCCTATAAGAGTCTTGATGCTGCTGCTATCTGAGAACAGGCAGAGCACAGCCAGGAATGCCAGCAACTGGAAAATGCTGCAGATACAGAGGAAACTTCACTCCCCAGCCCACCGCTTGCTGCAGCCCAGTTCTTCACAGGCTACGGACCAGTATTGGCCTGTGGGTCAGGGAGGCCTGACATACAGGATCTAGTCCTGCTCTTCCTCTCCCATCTCTTCCCTTTATCATCAAACTCTGAGTCTCTGTGGGACTCTTACCCACGGATACTGTACATCCTATGAGCAGATGCCATTCCTTCACAAGTGCCACAACTCTGTGAATCTATATTCTAGATTGTTTTAGTCTGTTTCCTGTTGGTGTAACAAAATGCTTGAGGCAGGGTATTTATATTTATAAAGAAAAGGAGTTTACTTGGCTCATTGTTTTGGAGGTTGGAAGTCCCAGATCTGACAAGGGCTTCATGTTGCATCATAACAAGATAGAAAAGAGGAAGAGCAGGTGGGTGTGTCTGGAAGAGAAAGAACATGGGGGTAGTTTTGCTTTATAACAGTTTGCTCTCACAATCACTGATCCACTCCTGTGTCCCTGGAGGGTGAGAACTCGCTCCCATGAGAATCCATACAATCCTGGGAGGGAGTGGCAGTAATCCTTCAGAGCCTCCATGGCCCCAACACCTCTCAAAGGTCCTATTGTCTCTCAACACTGGTACACAGGGATAAAAATTTCAACACGGATTTTGGAAGGAAGAAACCACATCCAAAGCCAGCATCAATCATTTGTTTGGTTGTAGTATTCTGTGTACCCTCCAGGAAGAAAATTCCTCATTCTGTATTTTATCTGCATCCTGAAGAACATTGCCTGGCACTTGTAGATGTTCAATAATTATTTGCATAAAGAATGAATGGATGTCTTTTAGGGGCTAATAAAAATGGCAAATTTATGTGTGTAGTGCATACTGAGCAAGGCTTGGTGAGCATATGACTTTTCTTTATACTGGCCATGGTCCAAGGGAACCGTGAGAACATGAGAGGACATTTCTGTATCCTGCATGAAGCAATATTTCACAGCACTACAGGGTATTATTAAATTCATACATTTGATCTTGAGTGAGTTGGGAATTAAATGTGAAATTTCATCTATGTCCTGAAATGTTATCATTGATCTGATTATAGCCTCTTGGTAGTAACAGATTTGGTGGTGTATCCAAGAGCAAAAGTGTAACTAAATTTTTATAAAAGAAATAAGACACCTTGGTTAGGGGGACAAAGAGAGTAGATGTTACTAAGGCCCAATGGGAGACCCTCAGGGTTGCGGCAAGCGTGTTAAGAACAAAATATTCTTCTGCAACTTTTCACATGTTTCCAGGAAGAAAGATAAAAGTAATCCTGTGTTTTTAGTGGCCATGTTGGTCTAATAGAATACCATATGCAAATATGTGCTTGTTTTATGAGGTTTTTTCCTTTCTTTTTTTAATGATCTTGATGATTAACGTTTCTTTATAAGCGTCAGTCCACATCTGCTACAAAGCTGAGCAGGAGCCCTCACTCCCACGGACGCAACCTTTGGATGAGGGATAACTCACCCGCCTCAATTCCTCTTCCTCGTTTTCTTTAGTGTTTTGAGTCAGCAGAGTAGAAGCCAGAAAAATGATTGAGATGAAACAATTAAATCAACTAATTGTAGCTTTTTGTTAGTTGTACTTTTTTCTCTGGGATTACAGAAGATTTTATTTGTTAAAATACTTGTGACTCATAATTATATTGTTATTTCAAAATTCTGAAATTCTCTTTAATATTTAAGAATATGCACACATGATTTACAATTCATGATGTTCATTAAAATTTGTAGATTTGCTGAAGAATATTGATCTCTAAGAATGTCACCGACTGCCCGCTGCCCCAGGGATCCATCTAGGCTTGAGGATGGGTATCTATTTTCAACTTATGATAAATAAAGTTAATGTGGTTTACACAGAGCATATTTTATATTTTCTTAGTAATTTAAGATGTCCCGATAGTTGTATAAAGAAGATAACAATGAATTGGACTCTTTGCAATATTGGATATCTAAGTTTATTCCTTCTGCAAATTGTTGTTGTCTTTCTCCTAGAAATGGAAGTAAATCCAGAAAGTTCTTAAAGCAGAAGGTAGTAGACCTAGGAATGCTAATTGCCATCTTTCAGGAGAGAGCCGAATATTTTAGGGTCTTTTACGCTTCAAAAATATGACCTCTTTTTCTTTTTTTCTTTATGTATCAGCACCATACTATTCTCTTATCATAGCAGAAGAACAGAGCACCAGGGATTATATGCAGATATGGTGCTGACTCTGAAATTTAAAATGTAAAAAACGATAGAAACTATTTTTTAAAAAGAACAAATTGGAATTGACACTTTACAAAGAGTGCTGTGATATGGATGCAGAGGCACATTACTTTTTGAACTCTTTCTGTTGTCAGTTACCTAGGATGCTTCTGAGTATAAAATGGCTTTGGCTGGGTTGAGTCAATGAAATATTTACAGATCAAAGGGTCCTGGAGGTGCTTCCTATGGGAATGTGTCTAATAATACAGTATTTATACAGTGCTGTCTTTGATGTGCTCAGGGCGTTTTGAAGACATTATAGACTTCATCCACACCACCCATGAAGCGGGTTGAGGGTAAGCATGAGGCTAGGCTTGTTTACAAATGAATAAAAGAAGCAGGGAGGAGGGAGCCCCGAGCTTCCCAGTGGGGTAATGACTGAGCAGGAAGCCCCTGTCTGTTCAAAGGTGCCAGGAAAGAGATTAGTTTCATAATGTCTGCAGGGATTTTGAACCTCTAAACGTCTGATCTCCCTGGAGACCCAATACCTTGTGCTCCCTGACCTTTCTGGCCCCTTCCGGTCCTAGAATTCCACCACTAAATCCAGAGTCACAGCGTGCATCGTGGAGGAGAGACCAGGCTGTGGCAGGAGAGGACACTGAGTTGAATCCTGGCCTTGCCGCTCATGAGGGAGGTGGCTTCAAACAGATTGGTTAATCCATGTCAGCTTTAGGTATTTTTCCTTCATGACATGAGCAGTTAATACGCGCAACACAAGGTCATATCGATGACCAAGTCAGACGATGTGATATATGAGGTGTGATAAAAATATATGGCGAACGTTTACATGAAAAAAAGTGTGTTACAGTAAATGATACATTGCCATTAATTCTCTTCAAAAATTTTCTCCCTCACTTCAAACACACATAACCCATCTATGGGTCTTGCCATTCTCTAAAGCAGTTCTACAAGTCCTCTTTGGTGAGCGTCTTTCCATGGCTAACTCGGTGTCCTGAATCAATTTGAAACACTTACAGCAATTTTTGTCAAATAAAAGCGTTATGGAATGTCCTTATCAACCTGTTCACTAGTTCTGGCTCTTTGTGACTTCTAGTTCTTCCCCAAAGTTGAAATGAACATAATAGGTAAATGTTTGAATGGATTCAGGACATCGAGGTTGCCAGGTCCCCACAACTGAAGAAATGCACAAAAGAAGACTTCCAGAGCTGCTTCAGAAAGTGACAAGAGGGATGGGATGAGTGAGTTTGAAGCAAGGGGGAGCCTCTTCAGAGGGATAGTGGCAAAGTGTATTTTATTAGAATAAATTCTTTTAACTTGAAGCATTCATTTTATTTTCAATCACACATCATAACTTTTGTTGCGGAATAGTAGTAGGCCCTCAGGGACCCAGGTGAAGCATGTCATGTAACCATTTGAAGGTTTCTTTCCTGCCTACCTCCTTCACCTGGCCGTATAATAGGAGTCTAACAGAATGTGTGCCAGCGTGAGCTGAGACTGGGGGATTCTGTCTTTTTTTGTTACAAAGCCAGAGGTTCGAGATCCGTTTTCTTTCATACCCGTCATCCTAGGGATGGCTGAAGTAAATGCTGAAACTCTGGAGTCAAACGTGTGTGAATGAAGTATGGAGACAGCATGGAGGAGAGTGTGGGGGCTCTTAGCTCAGGGCCAGGAGAAATGGCACTGTGGAGGGTGTTCACACAACATCAGGCCAAATGAGGGGCCGTGCCAGGCCACCCCATCCTGAGCTGCTTCTGTCCTCTGAAGTCATGGAAGCTGGAAAAACAGGGGTGAGAAAGGAACAAGGGTACGTAGTGATTTCCAGGTAAGGAGGGCCTGTACATCTGAAAATGACAAAAGCTTTATCCTCATTTATCAGGTACAGTTCACTAGAGGAACAGATTACACACACACACACACACACACACACACACACACACACGTGCACATGCACACCCCCTCCCCATGTGTAAAGATTTCCTTGGTAGGCTCACAGTGGTCACCTGTGGAGTTAGGAGTAGAAGGAAGCAGAATGGCTATCTGCTCCCTAGAGAGCAGGAGGGTCCAGTTGAAAGTCAAAGGCCTGGAGTTCCTTGCAGAACTGGGTGGGAGTCTGTCTTGGAAAGCCGAAGAGTCCACATTGGAAGCCTGGAGACAGTGTCCAAAGGTGATAGGGAAGACCAGAGAGCCTCTAAAGTAGCAAAATGAAGACTTTCTTCTTTCCCTTTTCATTCCACCCAGGCCACAAGCCTATTGGTTGGTTCCACCCACATCTGGGGTGGGTCTCCCCCCTCGGTTTGTAGCTTACTTGTCAATCACCCACAGCCACACCCACAGCTGTGCTACACTAATATAGGTGTTTCTTAACCCATTCAAGTTGACACCACAATGAATTGTTACACCCCATGATGCTGAAAGGCTCTTTGGGATTGTGCTTTCCAGCGCCCTCCTAGTAAGCACTCCCATGTGGCAGGCATGATTTCTTTCCCCAGGACACTTATTTACCCCAAAGATACTTTATTAATAGAAGGCTCAATGTATATAATCAAAGACAGAAGGAAGAGATTCATTATAGTTGTTGGGATATAAATTTGGCATCAATAATTCTTTTCAGTGGGAAATGTACTATGGATTTTACTGAACTTTTAGATTGCCTCACACAATATGAACATTTTAACAACATTAATGCATTCAATATGAAATATATTTCCATTTATTTGTATCATTTTCAGTGTCTTTCTCCAATGTTTTATAGTGCTATATTCAGTGATACAATTTTACATTAAGTATAGGTCATTTAATTTTGATAGTTCCCATGTTTTTGTACTTAGGGACATGCATTTATGTCACATGTACACTTTTGTCGAGAAATGTGTGACATTAATGGCATTTTTGTTTTCCTGCATATAATATTGTTATTAATAGCATTTAATAAACATGTACTGGATCATTTGATAATCAGGTTCATGAATGAGCTTATGCATATTTTGCTAATAGATAAGATGAGAAAAATGATCTCTAAAGAGAAAAATAAAAAGTCTTCACAAAGTTTGTGCATTAAAATGAATACGTTTTGATGATAGAGATTCATCATATTTCTTCTGAGCAAATTCCAAAGGGAAGAGGCCAGCGCAAAGGCTGCAGGCAATGGTGTGATGAAAGCTGAGTCTCCAAACCCCAGATGTTCTGATGTGGAATCTTTGTTGATTTCCTCCCACCGGAATGACCAGGTGGTGTCCCTGAAAGTGGCGAATGGAGGCGGCTGTGTGTGCAGCACCAGGCACCCGGGTCTGCTCTGAGATGGACGGTAGCAAGCGTGGACCGCAGGAGATAGGAGACCAGAAAACAATAAAAACTGGCAGGGGGCCACCAAAAGCTCAGCACTCTGGAGTTGTCTGATAGAGGAGCAAATAGAGTTGTTCCACTCAGCACAAACACAGCGCAATCATTTATAAACTTGCTGATGCTCCGAATAAGAAACCAGATCAGCACAGCCTTGTGTTGAGAGCCGCGACTCTGACAGTCCGGGGCCTCGCTCTGCACTGTTGAGTTGTGCAGCTGCTGGTGCCTGGCCTCTGTGGGCCTCAGCTTCCTTCTCGGTCTGGTACATGTGTGCCCTGTGTTGGCCTCAGATAGCTGATCAGAAGTTAAAGAAGTTGCTACATGAAAAGCATTTAGAAAGTATCTGCCACGTGGGGTTATGGGCTCAAGTGTGCTCTTCGGAACTCATGTGCTGTAGTCCTGAACCCTAATATCTCAGATTCTAACCCCACATGCAGATAAGGTCAGTGCAGATGTGATTAATTAAATGAGGATGTTAGGATGAGCCCTCACCCAATGGCACAATTTATTACAGCCTAAAACAACACAAGTTTAAGCTCCTTTGAAATTGGTGGTTTCATATGGAGGGGGGGAGGCACCAGGGATATGCTTGTGTCTGGGGGTGACCACATGAAGGGTAGCAAGGAGAAGGCCCTTAGCAAGCCCCCAAGAGAGTTCCCAGAGGAAACTGACCTGCTGGCACCTCGATCTTCAACTTCCAGGGTTCAGAACCTGAAGAATATAAATTTCTTTTGCTTGAGCCCCACCAGTCTGTGTTGTTTTGTTTACGGTGGTCCTAGAAAACTAGTACACGTAGCAAAATCAAGGGCTTTGTTCCTTTTCACTGATGTAATTAAATGATGCTTTGTCAATTTCAAGAATCAGAAGGCATAGAAATACAAGAGGCAGAGAAATGCTAAAATGTTACTTTATGTTTGGAATGTAAGTAGGATGACATCTTGTTATGGTCTACAGCTAGATGTCCCCTCAAAGCCTCGTGTGATCACAGGCAGGGCTTTTGAAGGTGAGTGAATCACGGTGGGCGGCTTGGAACAGAATTGCCGTAGAAAGTGGGCTCTGATTAGAAGAGGTGGGTCACTGGGGGCCTGGGCCTGGAAGGGTCTACCTCCCTCCCTGGCTACTCCCTTTGCTCTCTCTGCTTCCTGCCCACCAGGCCCCTGCCCTCCCTGCCTTAGAGCCTCCTGGCTGTGGACAGAAACAAACATAAGCCAAAATGATCCTCTCTTATTTTAACTTGTGGATATTGGGTGTTTTGTATCAGTTTTGAAGAAAGCAACTAAGACTCTTGTTTTTTGAGATTTCTTTGTGATAAATATCATAATGTTCTTACTTATTTGGAATAATCAAATACCATGTATCAGACTGAAAAAATAGTAATGTGTAGTAACAAAAATGCCTTCTCAGAAGAAAGGGCTGCGGTGCAGGTGGGTATTACTGGTACACAGCACATCTGTGTGCAGAGTAAATTTGCAAGCAGTTGTACTTGGCTATAACAGCAGTGTGTGCATGGCTAAGGGTGGTGACTTGTGATGGTTTAATAAGTGCCTTTAAAATGTCCCCAGATTCTCTTTGGTTCAAATAGTATCAGAAACCCAGTCTTGCTTTGTGATGTGTTTTTATTGTGGTTGCTTTGTGTTTTGTTTCAGAGTTAAGTAAGGTATCATAAATTCGAAACACTTCTGACCTCTTAGGGGATGAACTCCCAGGTGGAAGGCTGTTCAAACATCAGATAAATATGTCTGATAACTCACGCGGAGAAGAAAAGGAATCTGTCCCTCCCGACTCTGGATGTCTGGAGGGGTCTTGCTGTGGCGAGCCCTGAAGCGGGGTCCACTTTTTCTACATGGAAAATACAGTTTCTTCATTTGTGGCGCGCTGGCCTGGAGGACACCCTCAGAGGGAAACTGGGGGTGTGAGTGCTGAATGCAGATGGCAGAGAACACAAACACACGATCAGATGCGGCAATAAAAAGAGGACAAGAGCCACACAGAGTACACAGGCAGCACAGTGCTTCGGATGCTTTTTATTGTCGTCGTTAAAAAGTGTCCATGGACTCTGACAAATGAGGTGAACCTAAAAGGAAATGATTGTGACCGTGATACAACTTTGTTACCTTTTTTTTAAAAAAAAAACCTTCAAAGATGGAGGAATTATGTAAATAAATATCAGCAGCTTTAGAGGGTTAGTAGATCCTTCATAGATATTACAAAAGACCTTTCATTAAAATATAAACAACGAAAGATGAAAGCACATTGCTTTAGAGACTAATATATTCGTTTTAATTAAGGCCAAGATTTTTCAACATTTAAGGTGCAAAAGAATCACTGAGGAGCTGGACACGGATGGATCTCCACATTCTGGGAGACTGAAACAGGACTGTAAATTCAAGCCCAGTCTGAGCAGTTTGGCAACTTAGTGAGACTGTTTCCAAATTTAAAAAAAAAAAAAGAAAGAAAGAAAGAAAAGAAAAGAAAGGACTGGTAATGGAACTCAGCGCAAAGGCCATGAGTCCCACCTCCAGCATGGTGGGGAATCCTAGGGGATCACGTTAAAATGCAAATTCTGACTGCGTAGGTCTGGATTTTGAGAGAGACCTAAGAGTCTGCATTTCACAAAACAGCTGTGTGCCCAGCAGCTGTCGGCCTGAGGATCACACTTTGAGCAGCAAGGGTCTAGCAAGTGATTCTCTTTGGGCCAAGACCATGTTATACATCTTTGTAAACCCAGCATGCAGTGCAGCAGCTCTTGCTCATGAGTTGACCTAATGAGCAACCTTTGCAGAATGCATGAATGCATCAATGGATGGATACACGGATTGAGGATGGATGCATGGATGGATGTGTACACAATAGGTGGATGGATGGATGGATACACAGATGGATGCATGGATGGATGGGTTCAAAGATGGGTGGGTGAATGCATGGATGGATGGATACACGGATGGGCGGATCAATGGATGGATGGATGGATGGACAGCTCGACAAACGTGCATGCAGTAAAGGCAAAACATAAAAGAACTCAGATGTATATTTTGACTCTATTTCCTGGGCTTCCTGGGATTTCTACTATTGCCACATTTTCATGAGTAAAACAAATCGATGAATGGGGGCAAATGTGAGTTTTCTATTCAAAATAAGAAAACACTTTCTAGGAGTAAGAGTTTTCTTAAAAATTATTAACTGAGTAGCTTGAGGTTATGAATTTTCTGACATGGGAAGTGTCCAAATATAGGTAGGACAAGAATTTTACTTTATGATGATGTATTGAGTGACTATAGGACTAATGCTAACCCTGAAGATAAATTTTCTTGTGCCTGGCCCATAAACCTGTGAATCTAGATTTGGTGTGTCCTACACTTGACACTAAAGCCAAAGCATTTTGCCCTAAACTTCACTGTAACGCTAATCCTAACCCAAACCCTGAATACAAATTTTCTTGTGCCTGGCCCCCAAATCTAACCCTAACTCTAGATTTGGTGTGCCCTAAACTTGACAGTAAAGCCAAAGGATTTTGGCGCCGTAAACTTTACCCCAACCCTCACCCTAATGCTCATCCTAACCCTAATGCTGAAGAAAATTTTGTGGTGCCCCACCTCTAAGTCTAACACTACTGCTAAGATTTGGTGTGCCCTAAACATGACACTAAAGCCAAAGCATTGTGGCACCCTAACTTTATCTTAGCACTTAACACTAATTCTAACCCTAATGAACCTAACCCCAAACCTAGATTTGGTGTGTCCTATACTTGACACTAAAGCCAAAAGCATTTTGGTGCCCTAAACTCTACCCTAACCCTAATCATAATGCTAATCTTAACCCTATATTAAAGAGAATTTTGTTGTGATCCGGCCCTAAGCCCAACACTAAGATTTGGTGTGCCCTAAACATGCCTAAATCCAAAGCATTTTTGTCGCGCTCACCCTAACTCTCATCCTAACCCTATCCCTAAAGACTGGCGTGGTTTAGTGTCATGTTCAGCGCACAGCAAATCTTAGAGCTGTGGTTAGGGTTAGCAGTGGGCAGAATATTTCAGACTTTGTCCAATCCTAACATCCTACAGAAAAGAACAAAACAGATGGGAAATTAATGAGGTAAAGTCGTTTAGACTTTATGATTCCTCAGACAGTAATTTAAATTCTGGTGATTTACTTCCCTAAGCCTCACTTTACCTGTCTGAAAAATAACAATGCCTATTTTACAGTGTTGCTACAGAACTAAGTGCAATTATTATTATAATAAAATTAACACATCCCACAGTAAACATTCCTGTTTTCCACTCTGTGCTATGCTGGTCAGTGTGCTCTCTCTCCAGACACCCCGATTTGTAGTGTTGGCCCCTTTCCAAGCTAGAGGTATTTCCATCATGGCCAATGTCAGGCTAACAATGGTGAGACAGCCTGCTTGCAGAGTTCCTGGGAGTTTAACTGTGGAGTCCTGTGAGCCCTCCTGAGTCAGCCACAGCACACGTCCACCTCCAGGGCTCCCTGTCCTACGACTTTGTAATTTGGAAGCACGGAAGTGCATCGCTTTTCATCAACTCGTACCCCATGACACAAAACAGACAGACTCATACATTTATTCAATATGTATGTACATCAATTTCCCAAGATGAATGTAATTATTATATAATGTAATGATTATATGCTAATTAAAAATGAAACAATCGGGAATTCTTTCTCCCCAAAATAAGCCATTATACAATTACATGTCGGTTGGTAGAGGACTAACATCATCTAGTGCTTCTTACATGCCCTGCAGTTTATGTGTATGATTTTATGGATGAAGTTTTTTAATAAAACTTGTCCTAATCTGCAAATGGAGCCAATGGTACTGTCCTTAGCTAGTTTGTGTGAGACTCAGTGAGATCTAGCAGATAGGACATCTACGGCAGACTCTGGTATTTCTTAATCTCTCAAAATGTATCAGTTACCTCCCTTCACCACAGCACTTCCACAGAAGTGAGGACGGAGGCTCCGAGGAGCACAGCCGGGCACTGTGGTTGTAGTGCCGCTCGGCCACTCTCTTCGTGTCCCTCCCCACGTGTGTCCACAGTGGCCATGTGCCCTGTGGGGGCATCGCCTGCATTTCCAGGGAGAAGTTTTAAGAAATAGAACATGACTTGCAAGAAAAACAAAAAGAAAAAGAAATGAAAGAAAGAAAAAAGAAAGTTACTATAAGCTGGTAGGAAAATTAGGATTGAAACCAACCAAAGAGTGGGCAGGTATATTAAAACAGATGGCTTTTCTGAGTGTGTGTGCCTAAAATTTCTAAGGTGTAAAATCCCCTTATGTGTTTCTCAGATTAGAGTGCTACATTCATGATCATAATTACTCACTAGTTCTTTGTTAAATGAATTTTGAATTTTAAAACCTTATTCTTCCAAATTAGCCATTAACTCTATGAGCATTTCTATTTGAAGTTAATTCCATTACCTGACAAGTGTTAGTTCTTCATAAAAATGACAAAAGTGTGATTAGATCATTAAATTCAGTGCATCAGGACAATTTTCCAATGATATGCTCTCCATGCATTTACATGAGGATGTGGTCTGACCCCAAACCGGAAATCAATACATTTCAATCTTTGCTGGAAGCGTCACATTCTCTGGCCAGGTGGAGGTCAAATCATATGACTAGTTTCACTCCTCCATCTGTGAAATTAGGTGGTAATGAATAATGAGAGCATTGGACAAGTTATTGTTCAGCGGGGGAAAAAAATCAAAATGAAAAATAAGCATATGAAATTATCAGGTCTTTCAGGTTGACTTATGCAAAAGTTGCTTACCAGAAATTGTTTTGCCCAATTGTGTAATCATAGACAAACGAGAGGAGATTGATGAATAATATTTCGGTTTCTCCATTTTGGAGTCACAGAGTTTTGAAAGTAATAGATAAAATTAAATAGCTGATAGAAATTAATTGCCCAGTGGCAGTGTGATGCCCTGTAAGTGGTGAGCCAGAATTAATCTCTCCTCCTTTAAATCGTAGCTGTCAGGTGCTGTGACTCAGTCATAAGAAAACGAAGTGACCAAGACACATACATTTTCGGCACTTTGGACAGAAGGAGCTTTCCAGAATTGGATGTTGCCATTTGACCACTGGTGTCAAAAGAGACATACATTTCCAGGTTGTCGCTGTGCTTGGACAAGTTGCACCCTAGTACACGGAGCCTTCTTTTGTTTTCTGGCTTCAGACTGGCTTTTTCTTTCTGTGAAAGAAGATACTGCTCTCTGCTTTGTTTTCAATTGTGAAAGTTCAGCCACAGAACTCAGAAACTATTTGCCACAAGTACAGAACATGACTAGCTTGATCTCTACTGCTCTTGTTTATGTTCCTCTTTCCTGCTGCAGAAGCCACCGAGACAGGTGGAGGGGACCGCCCGCTGCCTTGGGAGGTGGCAGCTTCTCCAGGAGCGAGCTGACATACGTGGCACCAGGCCTCCGAGGTGGGTGGAGTCTTGCATCTTTCCCCTTGTCAGGCCTGCTGTTTAGGGTAGGTGTCTGAGGGCTTTGTGCCTGGTGCTTTCCCATCTCTAAGAATCAGTGGCTATTGTTGGTTTATGGCTGCTGTGTCAACACAAACACACCACATGGACCTTATCTGCGATGGTTCTGCAAATGTAATTAGCAGCTCTGTAAACAGCATGGTAATTCCATTGTGTGGTAGACCCACACTTTCACCTCCTCTCTTCACTGACAACAGCAAAGGTATAACTCAGGACACCTGCGGATGAGGGGCTTGTATCGGGTACCTCCCTGGCCTCAGTCCCAGGGCTTGGCCTTCCCGAAGAGTCACTTGGTACCTGCTGGCGGGGAGCTTTGTGTTCATATGCTGTGTTGTGCAGTGGGATCTGGAAAGAAGATAATATTTTAAAAATCATTCAGTGAGCTCTTCTCTTAACTGCCATAGAGAATTTATAATGTAAGGCCTGAAGCCGCCCTGTCCAGGACAGCATGTGCTCAGGTGGCCTCTGCAGCTCCTGAGGTCTAAAGTGCAATCGCTCGGGAACATACAGCCTCCTGAATCAGGCTATTCTTTTGAGAAAGGATTTTCCAAAACCTTTTATTTCCATGTTTGTCTTTATTAACAAGTAGGCTAAGTAGGAGGCATTGGTGGAGAGGATGCTCTTTTGCCGGTGAGAGAAGCCATGAAGATTTATCTAGAGACAAGAAGGAAGGCGCAGTGTAAGAGAGATGACGCATGGCCTCTGCCCTTTAGCAACAGGAGAGAAAGGAGAAGAGAGTGAGCCAAGCTAAGCAACTGGATGGGAGACCCTGCTTTTCCTTTGTCCCAGCTTTGGCAGAGAACGGAGCTGCCTTATTAAATGACCACGACGAATACAACAACAGTGACCAAAACCCTGCTGCACTCTCTGGGGCAGAAGGACCCCCAGGAACTCCCCTGCGCTGTGTCTTCATTCATTTTTCTTTATCTGAGTTATTCGTGTCTCCAGCAGATGCCTCAAAAGGCTTTCTGGTAACGATGGGCTCAAGGTTAAGCAGAAAGTAATTAGAATCATGTCACCCTAGAATAACTGGGATATGCATTTTGGGGGTTTTCCAGAATAAATAAGACAAAGATACATCAGGCTCAGACCCTTCTCTACGCTGGCCCAACTTCTGCATTTTAGACTCTAACGTGTTGCCCTGTTGGATGTTCTATCAGAAGATGGTGAGCTGCATCAATTTTGCAACAGGCTGTTATAAAGAACCAGGGCCACAGCGGGAAATAGAATTAAACTCAGAACAGGTGAGGCCTGAGACCCTTAGACCCGGGACAGGTGACACAGGTGTGAGTAAGGGGGCTCTTGGAGGGTGCTGAGCACCCAGAGACCATCCTGGTGGGAAGGTGCCCCAGGTCCTGGGGCCGAGAAGGCGAGGTGGGAAGCCTTTGCTGCCACAGCCCGGGGGAAGCCCTCTGGGGACAACCGTCGCCGCCCAGCGAGGCTGAATGCTGGGGCCTGGCCATGCTCTGGGGTTTGGAATTCACTGGTCATGCTCTGGGCTTTTAGGAAAGAGAGAAAACTAAGAAATCCCACACTCTTGAATTCTGGGAATCTGCTTACTACTAGGATCCACCTTCCTCAAATAACCAAGATAAGACTCAAGGACAACTCCCGCCTCACTCCCACTTTATTTACCTGTGAAAAGCCAGACACAGACCCTCCAAGTCCCTCTTTCTGACTTCATAGATCATTACTGAGCTGTTTGTGTGCCCTGATCAGTGGAAACAAAATGCTTGTTCACCAGTCTTTGTTAAGTGTTGTCTCCCTTCCTAGGCCCTGAACTTTGGCCCATCCTTGTCATGGGCCAGTGTTCAGCCGAGCCTCTCACAGACCAATTCTCAGATGTGGAAGTGTTAGCTAGAGAATGCAGACATTAAGCCTCTTAACAGATACTGCAATTTTTTCCTTCCAAAAAATTAGCCCATTTCAATACTCCCACTAGCAGCATGTGACTGCTTGTTTTCTCATATTCATGCCAGCGCCGGGTGTTATTAATCTTTTAACTGCTGCCAATTTGATAGTTGAAAAATGATGTCTTATTATTATTTGAATTTAATTATTTATGAGTTTGACCAGTTTTTCAGTGATTAAGGGCCACTTCTCCTGTGTCTTGTATAAAGTGATTCTGTGTACCTCTTTCTCATTACAAGCACACCAGACACCTTTCCCAGTGTTGATTTACGGGAAAGTGTCATACTATCAAGAAAAGCTTTTTCCTGTTATTATGTGTGGTAAATATTTAGCATTTTTGCCTTCACTTTCTAAGTTTACTGATTTTTTGATGCGGAGAATTGGCTTTCCATGTTTGTACATTGGTATGGTGGAGGGGATCAGACACAGGACCTGGTGCACACTAGACAAGTGTTCTACCGCTGGACCGCATCCTCTCTCTCTCTCTCTCTGACGGGGTCTCACTAAGTTACTTGGCCTGGTCTAGGGGCCTAGAACAATTTTTCTAAATTGTATCTAACAAATACCTATATAATACTTCTATCTGTCTGTCTGTCTATCTATCTATCTAGCTAGCTAGCAATCATCTTTGACTATCTGTTTACTCTATCCACTCTTAGCTTTGGGCTTAGACAATTTTTACTGGGCTAAAATTATACACATATTCATAGTCATTTCCATTATCTTAATGTTTTACCTTTAAACATTTGCTCCATCTAGATTTCATTTTGCTGTTAAGAATGCAGTAAAAATGCTGATTTATTTATTCATTAATTTTTAAGTGGCCACTGCTCTCTGCCCACACTGAATGATAGATGTGCTGCATCCGGTCGTCGGCAGCTCCTTCTCATGGTGTGCCGTGTCTGTGTCCACACGAGTAGCCGCCTCTGATCCCAGCTGAGGGGATCTTCCATCATTATTCTCTGCATCGTTACTGTGCCATTTTCATTATTGTTTTGAAATTTGCTGTTCTTTCTTTTATTTTTACTTTTATTAGTATGTGTCTGTAGCACCTAATGATTCCATTCAGTGCAGGGGATTGGTACATGTACACAACACATCTCAATTCTTTTTTTCCTCCCTCTCTCTACCCCCCTCTTCTGTTTTCAGATTCATTTATTTATCTTATAAGACATTATGGAGTTAGTCATAATATATACAGATTGAAAACAGACCAATAGGCCAAAGAACGTGTAAAACATGTAAGACAATTGTACTAAGTCAAAGTCCACATTTAGAGACATTGTCCACGCTGGACAACAATGCCTTTTTTTCTTTCTCTTTTTTCCTATTATCTGTCTATTAGTTTGCACTTTATATATTTACTGAGTTTTTCATATAAGAGAAATGATACAATATTTAAGCTTGTGTGTCTGTGCTACTTCAGTAAACATTACAGTTTCAAAATCTGCTATTCTCTTTGTTCTTTAGTTTTTCTCATTATTTGAATATATACCCTTCCAAATAAATTTTGCAATAACTTTATTAAATTGTAAAAGAATCATTGTAGAAGTTCGGCTATAATCACATTCAACCCACATATTACGTAACAGAGAATTGATCTTTTCATTGTTAGGTCCTCCCATGCCTAAGCCAGTCACCACCTGAAAAGGCATCATTTGGATTGTATCGCATTCTCGTGTGGTTCTTTCACCTTCCCGATGACATTATACCAGGCTCATTTAAAAAATATCCAGATGTGGGGGCACAATCCACGAGGACTTGTACATCTTCCTTCTGCCTGTTTGTAAGATCTCCTGTGTGAAAGGCAGTTCCCAGATGATTTAGAAATATTGACACTCCATGTACAGGGGAAGCACTACGCTGTGACACTTGTTTTCGGTTGCATACGAGCGACCCTTAATTGCACACAGAACCAAGCAGGAACATTGGCACAGACATGACCAGTCTGTTGACCAAACCGAAACCCAAGCTCCCCTTACTCTTTTCCACCCTCACGGGGAAGCCTGGCTGGCATCCGTCAGAGAGAGGGTGTGCACCAATCCGAGAGATATGCTAACCATTCTAACGCTGGACTGCCAGTGGAGAGAAGCTGGGGACACAGGACACGGGAGAAAGATGGCAGTTTCCCCAGCTACTCCTGACTTAGTTGCCCTGGAAATGTGGGTTCGTACTTCTCTTACAGTGTTGTGAATCACAAGAACATCAGACACACGTATATTAAAATGTAAGAGTGAATTTGCCTTCCAAATTCAATTCTATGTTGGATTACCCACTGCCTTTAAATATTTCTACAACTTCACTTCACTTCCAGCCCCCTCATTCCCAATTCCCTACCTATAATTCTGTTTCATACACAAACAGATTAAAATATGTGCTCTTTCTTAGAAAAAAAGTTGGCTTAAAAAAGGGTGAGTGGATAATTTTTCTTGTCAAGCTGCTCCTACATTTGTATTGGATCCCTCTTGTGCACCAGTGCCAAACTTATACCAGTCTACCCACATTGCAACATCCAGTACCACTGAAAAAGGAAATTAATTTGAAAATTCCTTATAAATTAGACATATTTTTGTCTGTCTTCTTTTAGTGTGCGATGACGTAACAGTTCATCTGCTCTTATGAGGTTATTGTTTCCAAGCCAAATATCTTGTGATGGGGGGAGAAAAGTGCACAGAAAATATGATGGATCACTTGAACGAGTTTCCACACTTTCCTGAGCCATGATTCTTATTTCATGCCAATAGTTTACATTGCCAAAGTAAACTCTGATTATGGCAGTAAATTTGGATAACTTATGTTACATTTTTTGGAGGAAAGGAAAGTCATAAGACATACGGTTTACAAAATTAAGAAGGACTTGGAAGCCACAATATTAAAAAAAATTACAAAGCCTACAAATACCATTTTTTCATATCACTTGGGTGTAACTGGTTCTTGAAAGGTTAGTTCCTGCATATTTCACCCTTATAAGATGTGGTTCATCAGTTTGCACATAAAGTAATTTAATAATTGTCAAAGAGGAAAGAGGTTTCAAAGAAGAAAGAAAAGAAGAATAATTTTTATGTTTTGCGTGTCATCGATAACAGATCAACTAGCAACTGATCTGATAGTAATGCCCGTATTTAACTTTTGCTGTATTTTCTCCTATTTGAAATAGTTTTAAATAATACTGTTTATCCTTAAAATGATTATGATTGGATTTTAACAAAATTTACTAACCTACATTTTTATTATGAAAATTTTCAAGCATTGAAATGGTGAGAAAATCATAGTAAACTCCCACAAATGCAAGTGTTAGTTTCATACAGCCGCTGCAACAAATTCCAAAAACACAGTAGCTTTAAAAAAAGATTTATTCTCACAGTTCTGAGGTCAGAAGTCTGAAATCAATGTCAATTGGCCGAAATAGGGGTATATGCTGGGCTGTGTCTATGATGAAACTGTAGGAGATAATTTGTTCCCAGCATTTTCCAGTTTCTGGTGGCCACTGCTATTTCATGATTCGTGGTCACACTACTGCAGTTTTCAAGGCCAGCATCTTCAAGGGTCCCTCTTATCCACTTTCCCATCATCTTCTCCTCTGTGTGTGTTAAATCTCTCTTCGCCTCCCTGTCAGAAGGATACATGTGGTTGCATTTACAGCTTATCCAAAGAATCCAGGATTCTGTCAAACCAAGATCCTAGATATAATCCCATCTCTTGAGACCCTCTTTTTGGGCACATACAGTAACATTCATAGGTTTTGAGGATGAGGATATGGATGCATCTTGGAGGCCAAGTACAATACTTACATTTCATTTTTGACTCACTGTTATTGCCGTATATATTATTGGTAGCATGACGTTTATCCTTGAATATTTTAAATTGCAGAGCCGTCCTCATGTGGTCTCTGCTGTCTTCCTGGGTGCCCAAATCTCCACTTCTTATGAGTACACCAGTCAGATCAGATCAACACTGCATGAACTGACCTCATTTTAAGTGAATCTCTTTTTCTAATGCCCCATCTCTGACTACAGTCATATTCTGAATGGCTTGGAAGGTGAACGTATGAATCTTGGGGGGAGATTCACATGATTCAACTCCAAACCCAAACCTGAGCATCTTTAGACATTAGTCCTTTCATTGTTTACCTTTGCCATTGTTCAGAATGCAGAAAAGTCATGCCAATAAAATTGCTTATAAATCTTTAATAAGACTCAGACACACAAATGTGCTTTGGTTTATGCGCTGTTAGCATAAAGGGATTTACAAAGGGGAATAATGAGTCATCTCCAATCTGTTTAGTTACACAACACCATAGTTTTTTCAGATTTCTTTTTCCTTCCCATTCTCTCTCCTCCCCATACTTATGCATAGACTAAGTGTCAGGCTGACAGAATCTATGCTTTTGCTTTTCTTCAAGATGTTTCGAACAACACCAAAATAAACTTGAATACTACATGGTGATTGTGATCATGTGACTGTCGTGGCCAAGTTCCGCAATGCTATCAAGGGTAGGTGACTTTCCGTGTGTCCAGGAGTTTGACCCTGCAGATTCCAGAGGTTTGCAGTGTTGCAGAATTGGTGCTATGTTAAGATTTCACTCTTCTGCATACAGAATAGTTCAGAGATACGAGAAAGACCCTGGAAGTTTGTTCACTGTAATTATGCTGGTAGATATTCAATTGGGGTTACAAAATTCTCTCTAAAATCAGTGATCCTAGGAAGGGTTGATCCTATTAGTCACTTACGTCATTAAACAGTTACTCTAAAATGATTGCTTACCTCCAAAATATCTTATAGATCACCGTTCACCGAGCACAAAGCAATTGACTGGGGAGTGCTGCCGGGAACTGGGTCCCTTGGAGGTTCTTGTAGCAAGGCAAGTCTATCAGTCATAGGGTGTTGGTCCATCTGGTGATCAAAGAAATATAAAAGTTCTGGGTATTTTGAGAACAAGCAAAGAACTTAGATCATGAGACAGGAGAACAATCTTCTCTTTATGAAAATTATAACAATCACCTTTGACACAAACCAATATAGCTGAGTAATTGAATGAGTACTGGAGTTTCCACTGATGTGTTTGGCTGTTTGGAATTTCCTATTATTCAGAAAGCACTGTGGGCTGGGGATTTAGCTCAGTGGTTAGAGTGCTTGTCTTGGAAGTACAAGGCCCTGAGTTTGATCCCCAGCACCAAAGAAAACAAAACAAAAACACAGAAAGCACTGTGGAAGAAACACTGTGGAAAGAAAGCAAATAAAATATTAGGTTGCTACTTTGCAGGAATTTCTGTTACGCTGAAAATGCAAACCGGAGAGGTTCGCAGAGAGTTTTAACAGAGTCGATGTTTTTGACTTAGTTTCTGTTACATGTAGCGTCGCGTTACCCTCTGGAGATGCACTGGCACGTTAACAGACAAGAGTCCCCAACTTTGTTGGCAGTCACAGTCCAGCGGTGCAGAGAGATTATCAATGTGATAACCAAGTGAACTAGACAGGATGCCAGAAACTGTCATATCTACACAGCATGCTAGGAGTTATATAATAGTTGATGAATTTTGTTAAGTGCTATTAAAGAAAGAGCAGAGTGAGGGTCAGAGAATCCCGTAATGGAGGTGGAATCATGTGAGTGAGGACTTGGGGGATGCAGAGGAAACAGTGATGCAGATGTTGGGGAGCAGATCACCCCAGGCAAGAGGAGTGTGCAGGTGAGCTCAGGGGCGGAGGGTCCCAACCGCTGCAGGAACAGTGTGGGCTGTGGAGTAGCGCAAGATGAACTGGGAAAGAATTAATGCGAGTTGTGCAGAGGTCATGGGAACAGATTGGGTAGGGCTTGGAGGTCACATGAAAGAATTCCAAATGAAATGGGAAACGCTGGGTGCATTTAAGCAGAGGAATCATGTGCTCTGCCATGCTCAAAAGCCTCTCACAGCTGTACGAGGCTGGATGCCAGGAGACACTGCCGGGGAGCAGGGAGGCAGGCTGTTGGGTCCGATTAGGTGCCCAAGAGTAGCAGCTGCGATGGTGGAGAGCGGCGGTCAGATTTGAACATATTTTCAAGGAGAATCTCACAGAATTTCATCTTGGATTGAAAACAGGTACAAGAGGAATTGTGCGGCCAAGGACACTTTCATAGAAGTTGGAGGCATGACTGAGAGAGGAAGAAGACGGAAGCAGGGTTGGAGGCCAAGATCAATGTCAAACTAATTTTCCTTTTAGTCATAAAAGTGAACCCTTCTCAAGAAGAAATAAGATTAGGATGACTCTTGCCTGCTTTGATGAGCACACAGATCTGTGTTAGGGAAATGGTGAGAAACAATAGGCTTTCTGCCGATGGTCTGGGTCAGGCCCAGGGTCCCTCCACGGTGCGGGTGTCCAGCTGAAACCCCAGCATGACAGGACGGACAGAGCGGTAGAAAAAATACTCATGCTTCTTGGATTTGTGTATCGCAGAAATCACCGAAACATTGAGCTGAAAGCTATTCAGCTTGTGCTAATAATCTGGGATGCGAAATTTTAATTTCTAGTTTTTCAACACTTTATAATCCCTCTGAAGTGTAAGAATTTATTGATTTTTTCAAGGCTACATTTATTTTTATTTTCAGCACCTCCGAGTGCTGATTCTACACCCATTTCCCACAGCTCTCCTTATTCTTGCTATCTGCTGTTGTCTTTCTTCCCTTCCTACCCCACAACTTCTGATTTCTAGCCTTACCATTAAGACAACCGTGCATATTGAATTTTTTTCGGTCATTTCTAACCCTTTGGAACAGGCAGGTTAAATTGCATTAAAAATGTAACATTGAATCTATTACAGAAGGAATGACAGGCTGTTTAGAGTTTATGTAAGCTTATTATTATTATTTTTGTATGATTAAATTCTATTCCCAAATCAGGGCAATGAAGGTCTAGGCCACGCATTCAGATTAACCTCTAACTATGGAAATGCTGCCTTCTGAAGGCTCCTTGGGGTTGGATCTGGGTGAGGCGAAGGAGCTTGAGTATGAGAAAAGGCGGAGACGGTATACACCAGTTCTGGGGGTTTACATATCAAATGCCAGTGCCCAGGTGGCTTAGCTAACTGCAATTTGCTGCCTGGTGACAGCAGAAACCAGGAGTCCGAGAGCAGGGCATCAGCTCTCTCCTTGACTTTCAGATGGCTGCTTCTCCCGGTGATTTCATGTGGTCACTTCTGTGTGTGTCTGTGTGCCAACATCTGTTTCTTTAAGGACACAGTGACACTGGATTAGGGGCCACTAATACGGTCTTATTTTAACTTAATTTCTTCTGGAAACTCCTGTCTCCTAATACCATCACATTCACATGTACAGGGTACATGGAAGCATGTGTGACGCCATTCAGCTCATAATAGAGGAAGTGGGCTGTACTGACCAAGGTGCAAAAGAGCCCCGTGAGATGGAACCACAGCTCCAAGGAGAAGCCCAAGGCAGGACATGTCCCCAGCCCTCTCATACCTTCTTACGCAGGTGCCGAGCCCACCACGTCAGGGCCTCTCAGTCTACTTTTGAGGGACTTCTATTTATAGGCCAGAATGCATGAAAGGAAATCTGATTATAAATGAAACTAGGTGAAAATTCATGATCAGTAAAAATTTTGTTTTTAGCTTTGAAGATAGATTCTCTTTCTCGGTATCACATTAACTAGCACCTCTTCCCAAAGAAATGAGAATGATGCATTCGCAGTGTACTTCTTAAATTGCACTTAGCTCTTAAAACCACAACTACTAAGTTTTATTCCTTCTACACACTCGCTTGGCCCTCCTCTTTGTATATTTAGAGAGAAATGTGTGGAGCCATTCGCATTGTGGTAAAACCACATTTTAAACGTATTTATAAACAGATCCACACAAACCCATGGAGAAAACTAAAATATATGCCATATGATGAGTTGGAATGCCTGATTCCCCACGCAAGGAGGGTTTTCCTGGGAGGCAAAACGAGAATAGAGAGCGCACGTTTCCTTGTGGGAAGGACCCAGCCCAGGCTTCGTCAGCAGTGAATCCAACCAACATCTCAGCCATGGAGGAGACAAGCCTGACCATCTCTTAGGTACACATTTCTGTCTTTTAGGCTTAAAGTTCTTTTTGCTCTTTGCTATGGCTGTGTCTAGATGTCCCCCTGAGGACTCTTGTGGTCTGTGAAAAGTCCCCCAGGTGGGGCTGGATCTAGAGTGTGTGACTGATTCATGGTGCAAGGCTGGAACCAAGGATGCTTGGACTATGGTGTGTGATTACTAAATCCACCCACTGGTTGGTCTGGCACCTCCCTGATCCCAGTAGCCTAGACAGAATATAAAAGGGGCAGAAAGAAGGTGCTACGGTCCCTTGTTTGCTTTGCTACTTTCTCCCCGCCATGAACTGTTTCTCCTCTGCCACGTCACCCTGCCTTGGAGCCAGCCGATTATGGACTGAAACCTCCACACACTGTGAGCTAAGTAAACCTTTCCTCCTTTAACTTTGGGTTTCGGGTATTTTGTCTCAGTCGTGAGAGAAGTAACTAAGGCACTCGTGGTTATGGACAGTTCTGGAAATCAAAGTGCTCAAGCCAAGCTCAGGGGATTAGAGGCACTTCCTCCATAAATGGGTGGCAGGCTGCAGGAAGTGCTCTGCTTCCTCCCCACCCGGAGTGCCAACCAGAGTGCTCAGCAACCCCCCTGCCTACAGCTCAGGCGTCACCACGGTGCTGCTGGGACTGCAGGCTGGCTCAGGAAAGGGGCATGACAGCGCTGTCGGGTGCCCGGACTCTGGAACAAGAGCTGTAAATCTCCGTCGAGCTGACTGGGCGACTCACCTCCTGGGCGCCGTGACGAGGAGGAGTCAGTGCTGTGTGATGTCTTCATGCTGAGGATTCAGGTTAGCACTTTAAGTCAGCTACCAAGCTTGGCTGCCTGGCGACACTGCATTTACTAACTCACAGGGAGGACATGACTCAGTTGACCTCTCTGCCCTGGTCTGGAAGGAGGTTCACCTGCCAGCTGCTCCAGGGCTGCAGCGGAGCCCCAGGTAGAGGGCACGGCCTTGTGTCCTCTGGTTCCTCCTCCCCTGCCCATCCTTCCACCCATGTCTGCCCACGTGACTGCTGCTCCGCAGTCTGACCCCGATGGGCCAAGGCTGCGGGGTCTTTACCTCGCCTGTCCTCAGGGGCAGCCAGCCGGAGGCTTCCCGGCCTCCTCCACCATTCTGGCAGCACGGCTCGTAACGGTGAGGTGTGCCCAGTCTTTCACGTGACCTTCCCGTCATGCTGTTACACAGCCAATAATGTGATGCTCAGCAAAATACAAGATGGCAGCATTTTCTGCTAAGACTGAGAGACTGCTAGTGAATCTAATATCTATGACTTTGCCTTTGTCGGGGACAGAAAACACTTTTGACCCTTTTCAATTCTCCTGAGATGAGGATGTGTCAGGATGTGTTTGTCTTCAATTCAGATATGAACATGTACACATGCAAGACTTGCGTGCACATACATAGTGCAGACCTGCCCACACACTCACATACACAAAAGCACTTGTTTTTTGATTATCACTAACCGCAATTCATCACATCTGATAGAATTTTAAGTTGTGCCCCCAAAGAATTCCTTCTGTCTCCTCTCCCACTATCAAAAGGTACAAATAAAAGAAGATGAAAATCACAGAAAGGACTTAGGATGAAAAAGAGTTTTATTCACATTAACATTCTAAGTGGACTTCATACCGAAACACAACACATCTTCATTTAATCAAGAATCCTTTCTGTCTCTTTCTCCTTTCTGGCAGGAATTCTTTTTTGAATTTTATGAAATGTCAAACTCGGAGGAATGGTGTGAGAAATAGCTGGCCGGTTCTGAGTAAAAGGTTTCAGGAGGTGATTGACACAGCCCCGCGCGGGCATGTGCCTTCTGACAAGCTGTAAATCTGGTGGTGAGTTACGGGGTACAGGTGCACCTCAGGAAGGCTCTGACTAGATAATTTGTGAACATGGCCTATATATCAACTGGGGCGGGGGTTGCCGACAGCTGCAGCATCGAAGGCAGAAGCATCTATTCTTTGAGAGGGTGTGCCTGTGTGTGTGTGTGTGTGTGTGTGTGTGTGTGTGTGTGTGTGAATGGCAGTAAATTATGGCAGCCAGTGGAAGGGGATTATGGATTGTGCTGATGAAAAGTGCAACCATCACTCAAAGCGCCTTTGACAGGGACTTCCAATCAAGACTCCACTTCCTGGCCCTGGTGGATTAAGTTTAAGGAAAGGTGCTTGAAGTTCTGTGGGGGAGCAGCAAGTCACAGCTTCATAAATAAACCCTGACTACAAAGGTGCTTGCAAATATATGCTCATCCAATTTAATGAATGTAAATTGCGAAGGAAATGTCCCTGGGAACCACAGTGTCCTGTCTGAAAACCACCTTCTTCATGCCAGTAAGAATTTACTCCTTTTTCTTTTCTTGCAAAATCAAGGATTTGAAATAAAAATAGATTCCAGATCAAAGAAAAAGGACAAAGGGATTTTATTAAGAAGGACATCCTACAAATATTTTTGAGAAATCGATTTATTTTGGTCATTCATGTGACAATTTAGGCATGGTTTCTCTGCACCTTCTTTCTCCGCAGATTCAGCTATTGACGATTTCTGTCAATTACTTGGCATTTGGATTAACTTGGTAGCTTCTACTTTTTTGAAAGTGAGGTTTCGGTTTTAAATTAATCTTGCTATATGAGAACATTACAACCCTTCTCTGTGATTTTTCTTTGACTATTTTTCTTTCTTCCCCCTGGAATCATATCTACTATGTGGCTTTACAATAAACAAAGAATAGTCCTGTTGATAATATAAAAAAAAAAAAAGGACACGGTAGTAGCCGAACTACTTCCCTACTTCTAGACATAAATAAGAGACACATGTTGGATCTTTTCTACCAGTATGTTTATCCTCTAATGGTACATTAATATATGATTTACATGGACTGATATTTTGGGTTTCTTTTAATGCCAAAAAGACACATTACTGTACATTTTTGCTTGAGTTGTTTTTAAAATATTAACAAAAGGCAGAAAATAATTACAAAAATAAATAAAAATTTTCATTGCTAAATAACAAAAGTCAGGAAAATACGGCAAACAAGTAACAGAATAGAATACTTGTTTTTATGTCATTGATTGCTTGCGGAATTTTAGGATAAAACCATAAAGAAACAGAAAGAATAGTACACAACAAAATCAAACTGTTAGAAATGTACTTATTGATTTTTGTTTCTTAGATTTATATATTAAGACAATAAAATGTGGTTCACCAATTTATTTGTTTCACATACTATGTTTCATATAAAACAGATCTGGAAAATAAATGAGGAATATTTAAAATAAAATTCCAAATATACCTGGGAACATCATTTATGAAATATTTCTGTGTTATCAATTTTCTTTGAACATTTATTAAATATCTTTTGTTTTAATTTGCCCCATACGAAGCAGTTTAGAGACATTTATGGTGGTGAAGAGGGAGCTTCAATTAACCTTGGTTGCTGAGATATTCGATGTGCATGTATTATAATATAACAGGGTAATTACCTAATACCTTTTGTGAAGGAATTCTAATAAAGAAGGAAATTGATTTATACATAATGAAATTCAAGCTCTTCATTTCATTTCTCATCTAATTTTTATTATTAAAGTGGTTGTAAATTCTTATTTTGAGACCAATAGCAAAAGTGTTGAACCTGCAAAGAACGTCAAAAAAAATTCTCCTGTTATAATTTATTTAAAAATAAACTAAGCCAATCTACAGTAGTAAAATAGCATACTCTTCACTGGCTTTATATGTAATGTGATACTGTGCACCATTTTATTTTTCAGGGAATTTAGACAAACAGATTTAAGGTTTATTCACATATATCTCATTCTAAATATTATTCAATCTTTGGGAGGATATTTTCTGAATATTTTAAATAATTATTCATTTTGATTTGTTTAGAATGATAATCAATGAGCTATTAACTTAATAGGAAATGTGTATTTCCTCCAGAAAGTAACTGATGAAAAATAAAGCGAATACTTTTAACATTATGTGAAAGTTTGGAAACCTTGTAGTTGGTTTTGAGCTTATGAGAAATACAACTTATACGCAAAACCTGAAATTATTCTGCAGTCCACTTCTCCTGTTCTTCGCTTGGGAAAGAGCCAACTAACGTCACTCATGGTGGCCATCACCTGTGATATGGAGTCTCTGGTCTTGGCGCCAGTGTGAAAGGAATTAGACTTTCTGCTAGGGTGGGAAAGAAAGAGCTGAACATCCGCACTCTCCTTGCAGATTGGTTTCTACCTCCACCTCCCACAAGCTCAGGAAAGGTGTGAAGAAAAAGCTATTGCTTATTCCAGATGCCCCAGAAAAAACAAGAGAGGCTGGATATAGCGGCTTAAAAATGTTGACATGTTTTCCTTAATGAAAGTCATTTAAAAATAAAATTTCCTCATCAGATTTTTATCTTACACCTATTAATTTAAGAAGAAAATGATCTTTTGCGTTTGTATAATACTAGCAAAGCTTAGCCTGGGCACACCATGCACACATATTCTGCATCTAAAACATGCAAGAAAGATACAGTCTTGTAATAATAACAATTATATTGTTTTTCAACTAAATCTGTTTTTCATTGACTGTCATGAACAATGCGTAATTGATGCATACAATGTTGAGGACTAAAATAACTGGAACTCTGTTAAGAAGTATTTGTCTTTCAGTTTTCTTTTGACAATTTGGCAACTGCCTAAGCCCAGTGTTTGTGTGATGTCTTGGTCTACATTCTTTATCGCTGAGATGCAACACCCAACATCTACGAATCAAGAGGAGAGGTTTGCTTTGGCCGGCTCTAAGGCAGGATGGAATGGCAGAGGGCATGGTGGAGAAGAACTGCTCACCAGCTGACAGCCAGAAAGGAGAAATGAAGGGAAGAGACAGAAAAGGAGATGCACCCTCCCAGGCCACACCCACAGCGACCTCACACTTCCCACCAGGCCCCACCTCATAGAGCAGGTCAGGTACAAGCCCCTGTAATCCAGTAATCCGCCAGTTGCCCCACCCATGAGCAGATGAGGCTTTGGGTGGACATCTAGATGGAAACCATAACAGGGAAACTCTACAAATAATGCTTGGAGGAAGGTGAATGGACTTAACGTTTCCCCACAAATGTCTCTTCACTTTGGCACTACGATTAAAATTTTTCATACACTGACAGTAAGAGAATAGACTGCAGTGAGACTTGTAGGATGTGATGATTACTGGCACACAGACTGGAGATGAGTGGTGTGCTGGAAAGATCTGGGGGAAGTGCGTTCGAAGGCACCAGGAGTGGATTCCTCCCTCAGAGCTCCATCAGGGAGCCTCTGGGCCAACACCCCCTAGCATTAAGTCTAATCTTTCCAGGGCCAAATTTTGCTTCTTGTCATAGTAGCATCTGATGTTGCCGCTTTTCCCTTCTTATCTTTCTTCCCTCTTCCTTTCAGTCTCCCTCTTCTTCTGTCACCTGGATATCAATGTTTTGTTTTTCTTCTTTCCTCTCTGCACACTCTTGCTAGTCACTTTTACTAATTCCTTCTCCACTGTGTATCTCTTGGCTGCTGGAAGTTCCTGGATATCTTTTCTAAGGTTTCCTGCATTCTCCACCTTCCCTTTCCAGGGACCGTGTGTTTGCACCAGTGAGCATCCACGTGTGCACAGTTCCCAAACTTAAGCCTCCAGGCTGGACCACTCTGAGTTCTAGGCTCTTGTGTTCAAGCATTAACTGAACATCTGTGCTTGGATGTTTCCCCAAATGCATCTCTCCTGATACCGTCTCACCTCCTTCCTCTTCCATATCACCGACTTTCCATCAGTTCTCTCTTCTAAACTATCTTTGAGTCCGCACGCTGCTTTCCATTTCCCTAGACCAGGCGCAGCAAACTAGAATCCCCGTATCTCATCTGGCCCTCCATCTGTTTGAGAGAAGAAGGTTTTTGGAATGTGACCAGGTCTATTTCTTTGTACATGTTGTCTGTGGCTGTTTTCGTGCTATAACCACTGAGCTGAGTTTTGGTGACAGAATTCATGGACCACAGAGACTAAAATATTAGCTATTTTGACCTTGACGTAGAGAACATGGCACACACAGGTCACCACAGCAATTTGTCCTAATCGGTTCCATTTCCTCCCTCCTGACAGGGCTTGCTGCGCTCCACCTCAAATCCAGTTCTCATGGTGCAGTGAGAGTCATTAGATAGAATCTCCCTCACGTCATGACTTCTTTTTTTTTTTTTTTTTTTTTCTGCCAAGGATTGAACTCAGGGCCTTGAGCTTGCTAGGCAGTGACTTCTTATGAGGCCTCCTGCTCCTTCGCCTTGCAGATAAAATCCAGACTCTTAGGCACTGCACACAGACCCTTCCACAAGCTCGCTGCACCTTGCCGACCTCACGGTCCCAGCGTCAGACCTTCCTCTGGACTTCTGCACATCTCGTCCTCCTGTTCCAACCTTCAGGTTTATACATCAGGTTGGATAATGTGCCTCTTGGCAACTTCGCATGACCAATAGCTTCAGGTCAGGAGCTGTTCTTTGGGCTTGCACGGCCTGGTGTGCCTCGTGTGTAGGCTGCAGGGAGAGCTGGCGGGTCTACGTGTGATCCCAGAATGAGTCAAGAGGCAAACAAAGGTCCCCAGATGGTCACAGATTGCTGGTGAGAGGCACTCCTCCAGGGTCATTCCCAGGGGACGTGGTGTGAGTGTCAGAGCCAAGACCATGAGAAACTACAGGCGGAAATCTTTCCTCCTCTCAAAATACCACGGATGACAGAAATAGAGCCATAACTGGGGGTTTTGCTCTTTGTACACGCTGGTTGCTGATGGAGTTTTTCACTGATGCAGGTGTTGTTAATAAACGCCATTCCTCTTGCGCCACGGTGGGTGCACCTGGTTCACAGGTCAGCTCTTTGTGGAAGCGCTGCCAGCGGCTGTGCCAGCAGTGAGGTCCTCTGCCAGTTCTGACGTATTGGCGTAAATGCACTGAAATGTCAAACCAACCTTCCACGTTATGGTGGAAGTTGTGTTGACCACGCAGCCTCTACAAAACCTCTCGATTGTATGCACATATTTGCTTCGCGCTGCGGTGCCCGCCCACACCTGATCTGGCCAGGTACCCTCGACAGCAATTTCCCACCCAGAGATTTGTCCAGGGGCTCCGTCATATCAAGAGGCATGTTCTCCGGGCCTCCTCTACCCTGGAGGTTATTCTTTCAGACTCTTTGCTTATCTGATTTATTCACTTGCTTTATTTAATAAGTGCGAGTAGTATTTATTATGTACTTGCTGTTGGTCAGAGTATTTTCCTAATGATTAATTAAGCAATAGTATTTACTACTTAACAACACACCAAGAGATAAGTGCTATTATGCGTGTTACAAATGGGGAAACTGAGGCACATAAAGTCAGATAAATTATCCAGATTCATGTACCAGTGAGAGGAGGTTTTTCCAATCCCTAGCTGGGAGCTGGAGTCCAGGCACAAAGTGCCTTTCTCATGCTATCTGATTGTCACTCCATTCTGGTCTGTGCCTCCTTCTAGCTGGATGGTTTGAACCATCCCAGGCATCCCCTGGGCTGGTGTCACAGCCTTGCTCCCTCTCTAGGTGCCCAAATCCCCAGGTCTCATTTTGGGGCCTTTCCACTTAGACCTGGCTGCCTGTGTTTGGAAGGTGACTGGATCGTGGGGCTTATAGCTGACTTGCTGGTAGGCTGGGTCTGACTGGAAAAGGCGGGTCACTGCGGGTGCTACCTGGAAGGGTTCATCTCCAAATCTCTCTCCTTCATCTCCTTCATTTCTTTTTTTTTTTTTTTAATTTTTTACCAAGACCATGTATCGGTACATTGTATACATAATGGTCACATTCATCATGGTTATTTTATACCCATACAGGATGTATCTTGGTTCCCCCCTTCCCCACCCCTCCCTTCAGCTCCCCCCTTCCCTATTAACAGGAGGTTTATTTACATTTTTCCATTTTTTCTCTTTCCCCTTTCTTTCCTTTTTTCCTTCCTTCTTTTCCCCCTTCTCCCTTTCTAGTTCTCCTCTCTTTTGAATATTATCTTCCTTTTCTATAATATCTGTTATACCTCTTTGTCCTTATTTACACTTACGGTTTCTCATATGAGAGGAACAGCTCGATGTGTACTCATGAGTGTCCGATTTCTTGGCCGTGCTTCCTAGATGACATGAGGTGAGAGGTTAGTCCTCTGCCAGGCCCCTCTGCTATGCTGTTTCTTCTTCAGCCAACCATGGACTGAACGATGAGTAAACATAAACCTTCCTCCTTTACGTTGTGGCTTCCAGGTATTGTGTTCCCACAATGAGAAAGTGGCTATGACATCTTTTATGGGCCAATGTTGAACCTGGCTGGCCAGACTCCGAGACAGGGAGGAAGGTCGGGCTGAAAATATGGGGTCACATTGCAGCAAGAAAGCTCTTTCTATGAAAGAGAGGAAAAGGAAAGAGAAAGAAAGAGAACTTCTTGTTAATATCTAAGTCTAACCATGGGAGGAGATGGGATTCACCGGGGAGCAGACATTCAGGACACATCCAGTTGAGCACATCGCTGCAGGTTTAGGGCCAACAGACACAGCTCAGATGCTCAGTGGATGGGTGTTTAGTGACCTGAGGACAGAGAAAACCTCTCTTCTGCAGTGGTGACCCCACAGTGTCCTGCCAGGCTGGAGATTAGACCCACCAGTGCAGGTGGCTGCTTCTCTTTCCCCCTGGGCTGCCGGCGAGTCCTGAGCCCCTCTCACCTCTGAATCCAGCATCTCTCCTGCCTCTCTGCTTTCTGTTTCCTCATGTCTTCCTCTGCCCCTGGCTTCAAACACAACGTTCAGTTTGTTTCTCTAAGTGAAATGGGACTGAGTCATTCATTTTTCTGCTGTTTGCCAACTTTTTAAGTTTCATTAGGGCACTTAACTGACATTTTATAATCAACAACTGAATGAGGTGTGCTAGGGGCTGCACATCGCCTCTCAGGTCACATTTCACATCAGACTGTGGCTGTTCTGCAGACCCCAAATGCTTCCAAAAGGAATTGTAAGTTACAGATTGTGTTGGTGAGGCCTGAAGATGTTAACCATATTTTCCCTTCTGGTTCCCGCATTCCAATGGGATCAGCCAGAGAAAGGATTTACCGATCCTGAGAACCCCTCATTTTGTACAACATGGTGCATTGTACAGAAAATCAGGGCTTTGCCAACAGAACTGAAGTGCAATGGGGTCACTCTGACGAGCTCTGCTGTTCATCCTGGTCTCTCCGCTGTCCCCAACAGCCACAACTTCCTCAGTCCTACAGTAAGGGAAGGCTGCAGGCCAGGGATTGCATTCTTAATTATGAATGTGGTCTTGCTTCTGATATTTTATTAAATTCAATATTGGAATGAGTTATATATTTATTGGTGTGCTTACTCATGTCTTACTAATAGAAGAATGGGATTTTGGCTCATTCTTATTTGTTCGGCTCTTGGTAAATGTCCAGCGAACAGGTGAGGACAAATCATCAGAAGAACGTAGATGGGCATCAGATCTGCCAACATCCTCACAAGGCAATGCCAGTCTATAGAGGGGTGTCCTTTCCTCTGTAAAACACTTAAACAGATACACAGTGTATCTGTGGCCTTAAAAATTCCTGGTGAAGCTGGATGCAGCAGTGGACACCTGTGATTACAGCTCTCCAGGAGGCTGAGGGAGGAGCACAAGTTTAACCCCAGGGAATTTAGTAATTTAATGAGAAGTCAGACTCTGTCTCAAAATAAAAATACAAAACATGCCGGGGCTGTAGCTCAGTTTAAAGGTCCTGGCTTCAATCCCCTGTAACACAAGGGAAAAAACCAAAAAAACAAAAACTGCTGGTGGAGAGAAATTAGGAATAAAAAGACTTGTCAAGGCTCCTGAGGGAGGAGATAAGGAAAAATCGGCGAGGAAACTGCCAGGTACACAGTGCTTCAGCGGCACAGGCGTGGTTCTTGTTGGATCACAGATGCATTCACCCGCCTTGGGCGGCTGAAGCTCAACTGCGGCTGAAAGTTTGCTACTCTCTTTCAAAAGCAGAGAAACCACTTTCCATTCAAGGACAAATTAATCATGGACCTGCAATGACTTGGGGGCAGCTTTACTGTTCTGCAAAAGGCCCATTATGAATTCTACATGGTAACATGGGATTTTAAAAGTGTAATTTAAAAAGAGGACAGAGAAATCTTGGCATGCCGCTCTGCTCTCTCTCTTAGGAATCTCTCCCACCCATCACACCCCTTTTCGGCAAAGCATTCTGAAGATCACACGCAACCCCCTGTGTTGTATACTGCAAACTGCAATTTGGGAGATGATTAAGAAAATATCCTGTTAATTAATTTTGCGAGAGCTTCTTATCAGTATACAGGCAAACTGTCAAGCTCATTTTAATGAAAACATTTTTGTTTCAGCTCTTGGTGTTTATTAGGCACTTCACTGGTTTCAAAGTGTGTTTTAGGGAATGGAGAAATATGATAACTTGGGTCTGATAGATTTCTTAAAGGCAAGAAACTGGGTGAGGCTGAAGTGAAGAATGAAAGAAAAAAGACAAGTTATATGATACTAATTCAATATGTGCACACAGAGAGAAGAGATTTCTGAAGTAGAAAAATACAGGTCTTGAAGTCTATATTTAAATGTCTCTCAAGAGCCTCATGTGATTGTAGGCAGAGTTTGGGCGAGTGGTTGGATCGTGGAGTAGTACAGCGGACTTGCTGTAAGGGGGCGGGGCCTGACCCAAGAGGACGGTCGCTGTGGGGTGACCCGGAAGAGTATGTGCACCTGGCTCCCCAGCTCCTCCCTCCCCTCTCTGCTCTGGGTGCCATACTGTGAGCAGCCACGCAAAGACTGAAACTTCTACACCTCTCCTCCTTTCAATTGTAGGTATCAGGCACTGCGTGTCAGTGACAAGAAAGTAACTAGCACAAATGCCAGTTAAGTAGTGTCACGGAAAGTTGCTGCTGTTATCTATTATCCGAAATTTATTTAAGTACATTTTGGCTGCACCAGAGAGGCCTGGCATCATAGCTGGATTCCCAGGGATCACGGAGAACACAGAAGGCACCAGCCATCCGTGCACTTTCTCTGAAGTTTCAGAAGCAGAGTTAATTGCTCATTCATTTGCATTATGCTAATGGACAGCATGCTCCTGGAGGAGCTGGAGTCTGACTTCATAGTCCTTCATATTGGCTCGTCACAGCAATCGCGCCTTCAGGAAAAGTCCTTCTCAGGCATGTATCCGACGGCAACTCTGTGACTCAAGGGAAAGAGGGCTGGAGGGGAATACGCAGGTGGCGCCTGGGGTCTGAGGTGGAGCTGACCGGCAGCACTGGGGAAGGCTCCTGGCTCCCCCGCTCTCTTGATGTCACCCCACACGAGGCTGCGTCTCCCTCCCTGCCTTGTGATCTTCGTTCAATGTCCCAAGCCCCGTCCAACTTGGGGCATGAGCCACCTCTGTGGCCACGGGTTCTGCCACGTGGCAGCAGAAGAGACAATTTGGCAGAGAAAAGTGGGGCTATCAGAAGAAAGGGCCAAGAAACGCAGGACAGGCCAAAATTAGAGGTGTCTTTTAAAATGCATTGGCTGCGACGGTCATGGGTTCAGTCCCTCTTCTCCATTCACTATTGATTGGACTTTCTTTGAAATGACTTTCTTCCTCTCTTAGAGAAAATTATATTTCTCTCTTATAGCACTGTTGTGGAGATTAAATAAGGTAGTATATACATATATCATTGGCAAAGTGTTGGACACGCAATATGTAAAAGTTTCCTGCTTTTTTTTCTCCAGTACTTGATACTGAGCCCAGAGCCTTCTCACCAAGCTACATCCCCGGTCCCTTTTCTATTTTGAGACAAGGTTTTGCTAATTTGCTAAGTTGCCCCATCGGACTTAAACTCATGATCCTCCCAGACAGATGGGATGACGGATGTCAGCCTAGCTGAAGATAAGATTTTGCAAAGCGGGTGTCACACACGAAAACTCGGGGAATCACCTCCTGACGACGACTGGGGTAATGACCGCGCTCTGCTGTGGCGACTGTCCTGAGGGCCTGTTTTGCAGTCGGTGCTCATGGCTGGCGTTGCCCCAGGGGTCGGGGACCGGGTTTCCTGGCAGCCCCAGGCGGGCTGGATTTCAGATCCCCGCAAAGGCTGTTGGTGGGCAGAAGATCGGGGGGCATGGCTACCCCACCAGTTGGTCGATCTGCCCCCAGATAAAATCAAGTTCTGCCTGTTTGATTTTCATCACTCCCGTTTTAGTCATTCCGATTTGCTTGCTAAATACTGACCAGTTTCAACCTGTGTAATTTATGAAAATCGATAAGATCGCAGACCATTGTTCTGCGGCTTCAGCAGTGCAATTTTCGTTCCCCATATTCATTCAGGTTGTTTGAATACCACGTTATTCTTGTCCTTGTCGTTTCACTTCTTTTTTTCTATTGCATTGTTGAAAAACCAAAGCAAAAGCTTTTAGTTAGCTGATCTCATTCTCTAGAGTTGACAGTCTCGTAAGGTTAGAATTGCTTTATTACAAAAGCAAACATTTGAAACCACAGATATACAGCTAAGAATGTTTGACTGCGCAGGTGACTTCAAAGACAAATAACTAGATGTATTTCTATGGTTTTTCAGGTTTTATGAAATCAAGTGGAACTTTTTTTTAAAGAATTCTTTTAAAATGTGTGCTTTTCCCTGATGATAGGATCAGTATTGCATATCAAAGAACCTGACTTCAACTAGGCATAAATGCACATATACACAATCACTCGTTTCATTTCATTCATTCTTTTTGAAAAAGCAAATATTTTATGAGTCATGAAAGATCAGTTCTGTGTGCTCCTGAACTGGACTGGTTCACCCAAATGGGAGCGAGGATTGAGGAAGGGCTCATGGATGGAGAAGACGTTCGTTTCCAGGCTGTACTTCTCTAGCCATCTAGTCTGTTGAAGCTTTTGTACCGCTGTGACAAATAGAACACATTTTAGCAGTCTAACATTTTTTTCAGCTTTTATTTTTTTATTAGTGCATGTTCGCAGTATATCACAATCACATTCCTTGTGGGGAGTTGGTGCATACACAGCACATCTCAATTCATATTTCATCCCTTCCCTTCTCTTCTCTCCCCTCTCCCTCCACTTCTTGGTCTCCTGATTCGAGAAAGATCTTGTTCCCTATTTCATACTACTAATCTTTTTTTGTCCTTTATTTATATAATGAGTTTTTCACATGAAAGAAACCATGAGATACTTAAGCTTGTGCATGTGATTTATTTCAGTTAACATTTTGGTCTCAAAGTGCATCCATTTTCCTGGTAATGACTCAAGATTGTTCTTCTTTATGGCAGAGTAGTACTCTATTTTGTATATACATATTTTCTTATCCATTCATCTGATGATGATGATGCTTCCAAGATTTAGCTATGTGCATTATGTTGCTATATATACAGGTATGCATGGATCACTGTAACATGGTGTATTTAACTCTTCTGGAAAGCTACCTAGAAGGAGAATAACGAGATGAGTCTCATAATTTCTAGTTTTAGTTTTTTGAGGAATCTCCACATTGATCTCCATACCAGTTGTATTGGTTTACTTTCCCACCAACAATGTAAAAGAGTTTCTTCCCTCAGTGTCACCAGCACATGTTATCTGATTCCTTGAAGATAGCCATCCTTTCTGGAATGAGATGAATCTCAGTATTTCAATTTGCATCTCTCTGATGGTCAGCAATTTTGAACATTCTCATGTTTCTATTGGCCATTTATACTTCTTTTTCTGAGAAGGGTCTATTCATTTTAGTTGCTCATTATTTTGATTGGGTCTGTCATTTTGGGGGGTTCTATTTTGTGTGTTCTTTATATATTCTAGGTATTAGTCCTTTGACTGAGGAATAGGTGACAAAATTTTTTTTTCCCATTCTTCAGGTTGTCTCTTCACTGTTCATTGTTTCCTTTGATGTACAAAAGCTTTTTAATTTGACATGATCCAATTTGTTGATCCTTGATATTATTTCTTGTGCAACTGGTATTCTGTTCACAAAGTCCTTGCCTATGTCTATATTTTTAAGAGTTTTGTTTTATCTTCCAGAAGTTAAGTGTTTTTGTTTAGACATTTAGATTTCTGATCTGTTTTGCTTTTAGTTTACTACATGATTTGAGATATGGGTCTAAATTCAGTCTTCTGCAAATGGATAGTGGGTTTTCCAAGCACCATTTATTAAAGATGCTATCTTTTCTCCAGTGCATGTTTTTGGTCCCCTTGTCAAAGATCAGATAGTTGACTATGACTAGGGTTGTTTCTGCATCCTCTGTTTGTTCCATTGATCCACATGTCTGTTTTTGTACCAGTACCATGCTGTTTTTATCACCATGGCTTTGTAATGTAACTTGAAATTTTATGATGCGTCCTTCTTTGCTCATGTTACCCAGGATTGCTTCTGCTGTTCTGGGTCTCTTCTGGTTCCTTATGAATGATAGGGTTGTTTCCTCCAGTTCTGTGAGGTATCCTGTTGGTATTTTGACTTAGATTGTATTAAATCTGTATATCAGTTTTAGAAGTATGGCCGTTTTGACTATATTGGTTCTGCTTATCCAGGATCAAGTGATATCTTTCAATTTTCTGATATCCTCTTCAATCTCCACTTTCAGAGTACTGTAATTTTCATTGTAGAAGTCTTTTATTTCCTTGGTGGTGTTATCCTATGTACTTAATTTTTTCTTGATGCTATTGTCAATGGTATTGTTTTCCTAATTTCTTTCTCAGGGAGTTCATTGTTGGTGTACAGAAATGCTACTGATTTTTGTGTGTTGATTTTATATCCTGCTACACTGCTGAATTTGGCTATTAATTCTAGGAGTGTTCTGGTGGAATTTTTTGGTTCTTCAGAGTTTTTATCACAAGTGGATGTTGAATTTTGTCAAAGGCTTTTTGTGGGCCTATTGAGATGATCATATGATTTTTGTCCTTGTTTCTGCTTATGCATTAGATTTATGGATGTGTGTATGTCAAAGCATCATTGTATCCCTGGGACGAAACCTACTTGGTTATGTCATGTGATCTTTTTGATGATTTGTTGCTTTCTGTTTGCCAGTATCTAGTTGAGGAATTTTGTGTGTATGTTCATTAAAGAGATTGGCCTGAATTTCTCTTTTTGGTTGGATCACTGGCTGGTTTTGGAACCAGGGTAATGCTAGCTTCCAGGGATGACTTTGGGAGTACTTCTTCCCTTTCAATTTCATTCATGAGTTTGGGGAGTATTGGTGTTAGATCTTCCCTGAATTTCTTGTAGAATTGAACAGTGAACCCACTGGGACCTGGGGTCTTCTTGGTAGTTTTTCTTTCTTCTTCTTCTTCTTTTTTTTTTTTTTTTAACTACTGCTTCAATTTCATTGCTCCTTATTGGATTATTGAGGGTTTTTATATCTTCTTGATTCAGTTTTGGTAATTCATATGTACTCAGGAATCTGTCCATTTCTTCTGAATTCTCCACTTTATTGGAGTAAAGATTTTTGCAATAGTTATTAAAATAATCTGGATTTCAGGGATGTCTATTGTGATTTCACCTTTTGCATGTTTAATTGCATTGATTTGTGTCTTTGCTTTCCTTTTTTGGTGAGATTCGCCTAAAGGTTTGTGTATTTTGCTTGTTCTCGGGACCACAATATTAAGTGAAATAGATGAGACACACAAGCTTACTGTCACGTGGTTTCTCTTTTACAAAAAACCCAAAGTATAAGTAAATTAAAGAGCCAAATAAAAGACGGATAATAGGAAACAGGAAAACAAGTCATTTACAAAACAGAAGGGGACCAAGAAATGGAGAAAAAGGAGGGGATGAAGAAAGGGATGTAAAAAGAATTAATGTGTACATGTGCCGACTCCACACAGTGAATGAAATCCTCATGTACTGCACACACATACTAATAAAAATAAAAATTTAAAAAACCCCCAGGAATGCCCAGTCAACATGGGTTTCGCTGGTTCTTTTAAATTACCAGGAAAAGCACGATGAGACACTTATCGACCTGTAACAAAGCTGCTAACTCTCCTGTGTTTCCGCAGGTCAGGCTCCTTGCTGGCACTTTGTTCAGTGAGAGAGTTAAACTTCTTCCTCTGACAAGCAGGAGAAGCAACAGGAATGTGGTGACAGAAAATTTATAGTTGAGACAGGAAAGCAAAGTGGAGACCAACATAGGTGCGGCAAGGACCTGTTTTGCTTCAGCAAATAAAGAGCAGTTATAGGAGCAGTGGGAGGGTTTGTTTGGAGAATGGAAAAACAATTTTGCTACATGTATACTGTAGTGTTTGCATCTTCATAAAAACAGGCATTGATATTCAATGCAAATTTCCACCTTTTGCTCAAGTGTATGATGCCCGAGGTTAGCAGCTGCCTCTTCAGGGCCTGGATAAAAAAGTTGACACGTTGCTATAAATTGCATATTTCTTACCAAAGTATTTAAAAAGTGCTAAGGAACATTTAATAGCACGTAAAGGGGGGGAGCTCACATTAGGAGCATCTTTTTCCAAGAAAATGTCAAAAGCTAATTCGCTTAATTAAAAGTCTGAATTACAACACCTAATTTTTTAAATCGAATGGGAATATTATAATAATTAAAGACAAACAACATTTCTGAGCAATTTAGGATTACTATTAAACTTAGAAATTCAATGTCTCACAGCAGAATTAATCTTTGTTTCTGCAATTTAAGAATCTATGTTACATCTTTGTTTTGGGGGGTAGTCTTTTCAGCTAGCAGGTTTTATAGGGTACGGCTTTCTGTGCAGAAAATGACCTGAACTGCCCCAGGCTCACTATTTCTTACCAGAAATTGTGGTCCTACTTGCAATTCTTTAAGATGTTCTGTGGAACATATTGGGAAGCGGGTACATGCTCATGTAAAGTTGGAGGCCTTGGGGTGATATGCTGGCCTGCTGCAGGCTGGGCTCTCTGCTGCTTAAATTCTCCCTGGCAGGTCACTGACTAGGACAACAGGCATGAAAAAGTGGGTGTGCCATGGTCCTGAAGCTAATCTGCATAATCGTCAGGACTGGGAAACGGCCCTTCTTGCTACCATTAGTGGTGTGAAGCTGGTGTGGGAAGGAGTCACCTGCCAGGGTGGGGTGAACGCCAGCAGCTCTGCTGGTTGACATTTGGAACCTGAAGTGGAGAATGTGACCAGAATGGAGGACTGATTATCTCACATCCTCGCCACTTCCACAAGGTGCGAATTGATCACATTCACAACTTTAAAGACAGAGGCCTTCAGAAGGCTCCTGTGTAGAAAGGTGAAGATAGGTGATTAGTGGGAAGAGAACTCACCAGCAAATCTCTCAGTGGCTTTTACCCCACGCCCCCAGTGTAAGTTTGATTCTTAAATTTGCTGATGGACAGGCATCCTGGTGAGGGTAAAGCACTAAGTCAGTAAGTTGAACATGCACTTAGCCCCGGACTGTACTAACACAGTCAGGTGCGCCCAGCCCGCGGAAACGTGTGCTGAACCGCCCCCTCCCCTCACGCCCCAGGTCCCACCGTCCCAGGCCGCCCTCATTAAGAGCGGGAAGCCAAGCCCGCAGGTGAGACCCGGCTTCCGCTCCCGGTGGGCAGGAATAGACGGACGCAACTTTTCTAAGTAGGGGAGCGGAAAACGTGGGGAGGAAGGTGCTGTTTCCTGGGGGCTCCTAGGGGTAATCTTGTTAAGAAATGGAGGATGATTACTCAAATGCCTCATAAGCTGGCGTGCCTCCCTTTGGACGTTTTCAAGGCCGGTAATCTGGGCTTTGTTTTATTTCGGGGCTGCCAGCCCGACTAGTGATAGGGTTGGCATGCAGCTGGTTTGGCAGCTTGCTGACTGTCTTCAGATGCCAACTCAAATGGACACTGCTCAGAAATGCCAGCATCCTGTGCTTGCCGTGCCAGCTCCGATTTGTGTGAAAGCAGCAGGTAATTTTCTTTGTTTGGGGTGGTGATTTTTTTTTTTTTTTCCTTTTCATGATTTACAATTAATTTTCTGGCTGGAAAATCATCTCTGGAAATACTGTGTCCATACGATATCAGTACATAATATATCAGGCACATGAGGAAGAAATCTGCAAAATACATTTCATCAAAATTTTGTATGTCTGTGTGTGTGTGTGCACGCACACGTGTATGATATCATCTCTGTGGGTTCCGGCTGATTTGTTTCCCCAAAACTTTAGGCTGAAGGTCTTCAAGAAAGACTTAGTGCTTTTCTTACTGTGCTACGAAATAATAAAAGCTGTTTAAACACTCAAATTATGCCGTGGAAGTTTTTCTACCACGCTGATTTAGAATTTAGCCCTTGTGCTGCATGGCAACAAGCATAAATGTGTGTAATAAACCAGGAATAATAATTTCAGATTGAAGGAGAATCCAAGGTACGAATTCACCTTCAAACAGGTTGATATGATTCACTGGGGTTTGGCTTGTTGACTCTTCCTTCTTAAGTAGCCAGTTGGCTGAAAAACCTCAAATTATTCGTCTCCCCTCCCATTTCCAGAAAACTTTACACTGCAAAACAAGCTGACTGTATAGCGCCATCCTCCACATATATGGTCGTTTTCTTGGAGGAAGGAATGGTATTGGGTTGTTGATTGTGGAATGTGGGTTGCAGTCACTTGTGCTAACATTTCATCTAATCCTTTCGAAATTAAATAAATTAAATGCTAATAAAAGTCTTTTACTGAGGTGTCTACCGACCCTGGGAAGGTCTCAGAGGGATACCTATAGCTGCATTTGGGGTCCCACTGGAGTGTAAGATTATTTTCTCAAGTTTCAAGCTTAAATAAGCTGAAGAATTTGTTGGTTCTGGGCTGAGGTGGGGGGCAGCTGTGTGAGGATTAACGGAGCCGTTTTTGAAAACCATCGCTAATCAGGCTAAAATGAATCACACGTTTATAGGTACGCTGGACTTTTTTGTGTTTGCGTATGTAGTAGATGCTGCATACTTAGTGTCTTTTGTGAACTCATTTAAGTCAGTAGTAATTCCTTGTTAAATATCCAAATCTGTAGGGAATCAAGCTGTAATCCAAAATAAACTAACTTTGGAAGGTCACATGTGTCCAACTGTTACGAACTCTCATGAAATGGATGGTAAGATGATTAAAATTTCCATTCGACAGTGGCTCACTGTAAAGTAACAGTTCCCTGATGGCACAGCTCATTTGATATGAAAGCATCTCAATTGTTTACTGAAGATTTGAAGGAGTATTTTTCTTGGAGATATTTGCAACAACATTGTTTTGAACAAATTTAAGAGTGCCTACTAAATTAAAAAAGAGGAAATATTTATGTGTATGAATTTGTTATTTGTTTATTATATTTTCAAGATTTAATAAAATTGTTTTAATGATATTCCATGCCAGAAAACTAATCCAACAATAAAAGCAATTGGATAGCTATAATTTTTTCTTATAGGTGCTCCTTTATGAAATCACTCTAAGACCAGAATTTGTGGAAAATTCTATTTCTGTGACCAAAAATGCAAATAAATGTTTGGAGAATGAAGTGCTTAGCTTGCCAATAGCTGTGATCACTCAAAATAATATGATATGCTGGCTGATCTCAGAAAATGTGGAATATGTTTAGTAGTTGCACAAGCAGAATCTGTCCTTCAACCATAAAGTGTGACTCTGGGAGGAAGGTGGGCTGAGCTGGCAGGGTAATCACACCCGCCCCGCTCTGGTCCACCCCGACTCCCCTGGTGTCCAATAAGGAAAGCGTGTGCTGAAGATTTCACCCTGGCAGCTACTACTCTGGTAAACTGTAAAATACATTAGCGTGATCCCTCATTCTGCATGCTCATGGGCAGTTTTAGTTAGTAACTGGCAGAGTTGGATGGCACACAATATTTAGACCATTGGTAGTTTTACACTAAACTGGTTTGACTGAAGCAGAAACTGCTGTTCAGCAATCTGGGTGAGGAGGCAAGAAGAGACTGACATATTCAATTCATTTGGGCAGGATAAGAGCAATACAAATAAACAGCAGAGTCGTTTCATCAGTTGGCGGCCTAGAAATGATTATTATGCCTTATGTTTTCAGTTGGAGATTCATGTGTAAACCACAAGCATTGGGGTGAAGCAGAGTGGAATTTTGCTCAAGATAAAATATTTGCTTTGATCTGTGGGCTAGCAAAATGTAAAGATTCCTTCTCTCCTGGGTTGGGAGACCTTTAGGAATTTAGTGGGAGAAAAGAAATGTATTTCTGTTTATTGAGCAGACTTGGCAATATGCAACAAAGAGTATCAGAAAGCCCTTGGTGGAAAAGATCAGGTCAGATCACGGACCACTGTGGTGGACTGAATCTTGATGGTTCCTGTACTCAGAGGGCGAAAAAATCCCAGCTTCTAAAGCCTCTTTGAAGATTATTTTAGACCAAATCCCTAGCACAGGAACTCTCCTTTGTAGCCTTCATAACAAATATTGTGCATCAAAGAAGGCTGAAGCATAGCGAGGCTGCAGATGAAGGCATGCTCCAGGGAAGTGGTGGGTGACTATCAGCAAAAGACTGAGTTAAGCAAAAGACATTAAACTGTAAGTGGTTGAGAGCTGGGCAGCTCGGTGGCAGAAATGTCCAATAAGAGCTCAAAGTCACAGAAGCTTCGATTTCAGCTTAAATTTAGGGGCTAGAGGGTAGAATATGATTCTCTTGTCTTACCTCCAGCATCTTGGGTGCTGATGGCTTTGAAAGTGAGATGAACAGAATTGGAATATTTAAAAATCATCACTTTATATTTGACATTAAGTACTAGAGCATTTCCTGTGATGGTGACTATATTCTTCAACTTTCCCATTTTTGGGGGCAAATTACCTGACGCCTAGAATTTAAAGGAGAGTTTTATTTGGCTCACAGTTCCATCGGCTTCAGTCCGTGGTCAGCTGGCAGGAACATCATGGCAGAAGGGCCTGGTGGAGCAAAGATGCTTAGTCCAGAGCTGCAGGGAACCAGAGCAGGCAACCAGCACCAGAGAGAAAGGGGTGAGGCCTGGATACAGATCCCAAGGTCATGGCTCCATGACCCACAGGCAAGTGTGCTTTGTGACCCTGAAGCCAGGTCTGGAGCCAAGTTGGGAATGAGATTAACTCTCCCAGGACCCTGAGTACTCTAAAGGCAGACTTTCGGATTGTTTTAAAAATATGTTGACCATCCTGTCTCTTAATGATATTCACCTTGAGCTATGTATTATTTTGTCAGATTGTTATAGCTGGATGAGAAAGTCCTGTTCCTTCAGGAAGCAGCAACTTACCAGACTCTGTTCTACCCACACATGGGATTTATTAATGTGGGTATGTTTAGATTTATGACAATAATTAAGGATTCTTGGATTTTAAAAAAATCACGTCTTCTGCATTTGAACATAAAATATTTACTGTTAGAAATTGTTTTGAAGAATTTGAAGATCTGGAGTCAAAGAGTCCTCAAGTAGCTGAGAATGTAGGAATTCAAACTACCATTTCAAGGAGAAACTTTAAATGGATGTGGAAATATTGTGGTGTTTACTCAATAAGCATTGGAATCTGCTCTGTATAGTGATTGTAAGATTATAATGATTACAAGAAACAGGTGGTAGAATTGCTAGGAGGAAATCACTGGACAAACATTAATAGAAAATTAAAAGAAATGTAAGGATTAATAAATTAGGCAATTAAATAGGGCAAAAAGACAAGAAAAATACAGAAGTGATTTCTTTCTTTTCTGGTGTCTTTGGATAACTGCTCCAAAAGAACTGTAGAGCTTATAGATAGCTGCTGTACCTGCAAATCACTCCACAGTGTTTGTTGACTTTTGAGCAGTTGACATTTTTTTCAACTACACTGTCATTCATAAGCTGTGATTTCTATTTTACCTCTGAATAACCAAGCTAATGTGGTTGCGGATGTGTATTTTTGTTGCTGTTGTTGTTACTGTTAATTTTTGACGTACTAGGGACTGAGCCCAAGGTCTTTGCAGTGGGCTCCATCCCAAGCCCTTGGTGCTAATTTGCCGAGGCTGGGCTTGAACTTGTGATCCACTTGCCTCCGCCTACTGGCGTTCTGGGATTACTAGTGTGTACTACTGAGATGGAGTCATGCTGAACTGTCCAGGCTGGATTGAACTTGCAGTCATCCACCCTCAACCTCTTAACTAGCTGAGGTGCATGCGGGTAGGCACATGTGTTCTGATCTGTCTGCAACCGGCGTAAACCGGACAGGCACACAGTGAGCTTCTCTGGTCAGGGAATGGCCGTGACTATGATTTTTAGTCTCAGCATTCTCAAGCTCACCTGATGGAAAGCCCAAACACTGGGCGGTGAGTTGCTGGGAGGATCAGTTTCCTCTCTGGCCACAGGCTCCCGTCTGCACCATGTCTCAGTCTCAGCACCTGCAGAAATAGGTTCTTGCAGCGTGGCTCTGCCTCCTTCTGTCTGCAGCAGCCTTTGCGGGCGGTCTGCTCCCTCCGTGGGCGTCCATGTCTGTCAGCCAGCCCTGGGGAGGAGGGATGGTCCTTCAGGGTCTGCTGGGACCCTTTGTGTGTGGGTGTCAGGGAGAAGGAGCGCCGATGCTGGTGACAGCTGATCCAATCACACGTCTGCATGTAGGAAAAATTCTTTCTCCTTCTTATATACAAACCCACACACGTATCCAAATGAGTGCCACTTTTATGTCAGAATGACAGTGTTTCTTCTAAAGTGTGGAAATGTATCTGAAAAAACCGAAGCGTGTCTAGCATCGCCTCTGACAGTACACATTTGCAGATGGCTTGCTAGTTTGTGCCCGCCACTATTCCGCTTGGTGGCTCTCTGAGGTGTCCGGGCGCCCCTGGATTGCTGAGCTGTGTTAGACACTCTCTTAACCCATTCAGACCCGAGATCAGCAGAAAGAACACAGAGCGCTGACTGTCGGTGAGCCCTGTTGGACGTTCTGTTCACTCCAGTCATCACAGCCTTATCCACATCTTACAGAGGACAGACTGAGGTGCAGAGAAGAAAAGGAGCCGGCCCCAGGGGTGGGTTCTAGGCGACGGGACTGGGATTTGAGCTGTGGAAGCTTGGCTGGAATGTCGACAGTCCTCAGCAAATGCTATCTTGCTTCTCAATAGTTTATCCACCAGCATGCCAGTGGTTGAATACAACTAATTCTCAGTTTGAATGAGGATTGGTGTTTTTGTGTGCCCAGCACCTCTATTCCTAATTGTCTTTCTTTTTGCAAAGAGTTGTCAGTTGTGTCTTTCTAAACCTAGATGGCTACTGCCAACCTTCGTGCTAGTACAGCAGTCTTGGTGTCCCCTACCCTGTCGTTCTGGACTGGGAGCCCACATTGGTGAATCCAGTGCATCACTTCCCCCTAAAGTATGGACAGGAACTGGGAATTCATTCTTTCTCCATCAGGCTGAGCAAGCTTGGAACTGGCTTCGGCCATATGGACTAGGGAAGGGAGGTTTGCTGCCATGATCGGGGAGGGGGCACTGGGAACCCCAACACGGCAACTGAATGGGAAGGAAAGGCTCACACTTGCAACTGCACCCTCATTCCAGTTGCTCTGAGCACCTGAATATTCTCTCTTCCTGGATCTTCTGTGAGACACTCTTCTAACCTTTAGGAAACGTTTGGCTAACTTAGGTTCAGGTGATTTCAGTTACTGTCAATGGAAAGAGTTCTAGCTAGAGGAATAAACAACAACAATGGTTATATAGTTGTTACTGGAATGCCAAAGTCATGTCTGTTGGTGATGAAGCATAAGACCATAGAAGGAGGAGGTAGGGTGCCAGCAAATTTATTTAAAAGGTGTAGTGGCAAGAAAGTGAAAGGTATAAAAGCAAGAAAGTAAAGCTCCCCCTGGCCGGGAGGGAGTTCTGAGTAGGAGACCCACAAGGACTTTTTGCTGAAGAGTTCTTAAGGGGTTTAGAAAGGCGCGCAGGCTGTTGTGTAAGCAATATAATCTCTACACCATATGCAACTTCACATGTTTTAGGGTCTAATCTATGCAGCGGTCATGCAGTGTCCATGCAGGGGCCACACAGCCTTGAGCCAGTGGCATGCCTGCTCGTGCTCTGGGGAAGTCCCAGACAGCTGCTGGACACTGCTCAGAAGTTGTTGTAAGATGCGACCTAGTAGACTCCATTTTGCGCTTCCTGACTCCACTTTGGGACGGTCGGCCTTACCGCCTGGTAGAATCCTAACTCCTGTCTCAATCCCATTACGCAGTCATTCACTGAACACGTATTTGGAAAGCGCACTCCTCAGGGTGGGGTGACATTGGTGCCGGGAGTACCATGGTGATCGAGACCGACGAGGTCTCTGCCCTCATGGAGTTTGTGTTTGTGACCTGAAAGCCTGAGCAAATAAAGAAATAAAAGACAGGAAGACACTTCAGAAGGACAATAAATAACTGGACAGAGTAAGGATCTGAACTGGAAAGGATAAGGATGGTGCTGATGGTGTAGCCCAGGGTGGCTTCTCTGAGGGGACATTGAGACTGAGGTCTGAAGGATGGGAAGTCAGTAAAGGTCTGGATTCTAGAATGTTCCACACAGAGGAGAATTGAATGCGAAGCACCCAAGGGGGCATGAGTTTGCTGTATGCAAGCTGAATCTGGAGAGGCAGAGTCAGGGAGGGGAGGGTAGTGCTGAAGGGGAGCTGTGGAGACAGACCGAGGTCAGCAAAGGAGAGAAACTGCAAAACTTGGCTTTTCCCCAGAAAGGCTGAATTTTAAAAACAAAAACACCTTGGAAACCTTCTCAGTGCTGGCTTATGTGATTGGACAACAGAGAGAAAAAGGTAAATATTACATGATACCGAAGGACCTTTATTCGGAAGGAAAATGAAAAATCCGGGGCAAGAGGCCATCATGGGTCAGGAAACAACGGAGTAGTGCTTTGGGTGAACCAGGCCCCTACACGAACTCTTTTCCATAAAGATAGGCGCAAGCTTTACAGAGCTGCCACTATTTTGAAACCACGCCATACTTAAAAAAAAAAAAAAAAAACTTACTGTCCTTTTTAATTCGAACTACAGTTGTATATCCTTATGGGACGCAAAATGATCTTATGCAGTATATGAAATAGAATGATTAAATCAATCTAATAACATCACCTAAATCTATTATTTCGTATAGTATGAACATTTTAAATTTGCTGTTACCAATTTCGAAATGTGCAATACTTTATTATTTAGTGAAAGTTTTTGTGTGCTAGAGATCAAACCCAGGCCTGCCCCGAGCGCCTGCCCAGCTCCCCCGCTCCTGCAATGCATCATCGTAACTATCTTCTCCATGCCTCACACTTGATCTCAAAACACGTATTCCTCTTGTCTGTCCGAAACGTCATGCCCTTCGACCGACATCTCCTCCCAGCCCCAGCCCGGTAACCACCAGTAACGCTGCTGAAGGGCTCTTCGGTTGGTTCCGGACTCGGCTATCGTGGACAGTGCTGCTGTGGACATGGGAGTACAGGTGTCTCTTTGACACGCTGATTTCATTTCCTCTGGATTTAGATCCAGAAGAGAGATTGCTGAATCATCGTACGGTAGACTTTTCTGGACTCTGCATCGTTTTCTGTGGTGTGTCTTCGTAACCGAATTCAAAGTGCCTCCTGTGGGCCGTACTCCCTCATCCCAGCATCATCCTTAGAACCTGCGGGGGACGTCACCTCCTGTGGAGCGGGGTTCTCCCACTTGGTGCGTCAGACTCAGGCGGAAACCCCCCTCAGAAGATCTGATTCCCGGCAGGGGCTGGGAGTGCGCCTTCCTGCCAAGTTCGCAGCTGCTCCTGCTGCTGCTGCTGCTGATTCAGACGTGAGAACCTGTGACGGAGGAAGGCTCCGTGGGGCTCACGCTGGACTCGCCAGGGGCCTGGTCTGGATCAAAGAACGCCTACTGATACACGGCCTGCTGGTGACTAATCTGTTCTGCATTTAACCCTGATACACTCTGAAACGTCAACCGATGTTACATTCAAGAGCCTCTTGCACAGGAAGTGAATTATGAGGTCCTGGAAGAGCCCTGATCTCATAGAGGTCTGGTGTGTGATAAGGGACATCGGCGGTGGTCATTTTCTCACTCTGCTCGTGGGAGACAATAAGATTAAATTTGCAGGGGAATCAATTTGATACAATTCATAGTTTGACTTTGTTAAATTACAACTATATTTTCACTTTTTGGTCTAGAATTTACATACATTAGGATCTGAACCAAAAGTACTAAACTTATAAACAAATTTTTCCTTTACTACCACCATGGCAGACTTCTAATCATTTTGTTTTTAAGAAGCTGTGTGAAGTATTTTGCATGAATAATTATAATTATGCAGACTCCAGAACAATTTTTTGTGCCAAGTAAAATGATTTTTACTCTGTGGCCTGAAAAAATACTTGGAAAGCATGCTAAATATTTTCCTGTGTCACACAAAAAGAGCATAAAGTTTTAAATTTGTAATTATTTCGTAAGTGACAAGAATACTCTCAGCTTGTTTCTTATTCTAATAGACTTTTATTTAATATGAGTAACTGATGTACATGACAAATTAAAAAAAAAAAAACATGTTTTCTTTATGAAAAAAACAAGGAGTTGGACGTGGTGGCAGATGCCTGTAATCCCTCAGGAGACTGAGACAGGAGGATCACATGTTTGAGGTAGCCTGGGCAACTTCTCAAAATGAAGTATAAAAAGGGGCTGAGGATGGAGCTCAGTACAGAGTAGAGTGTTTGCCTAGCATGCTTGAGGTCCTGAGTTTTATCCTCAGTGAGTGTCCAAAGAAAAGAAAAGGAAAACAGCAAGAAAGACCAATAAGGAACTAAAAGAAAAAAAAAAAAAAGCTCAAATTGCATTTTTGATAGTACTTATGTGGATTAAAATATAGAATAATTTTCAGTATATTTTATATTTTTTATTAAGAGATACAAGCATGTAAATGTAATTCAAGGGGGCCTACTGATCATGACTGTCAATTTGAACGGATGAAGAGACTCCTGGAGAGGTGATTGCATCGTGGGGTGCTGTCCTCATCCACAGATTAATCTATTCATGCTCATAGTGGAGTGTGCTGTTAAGAGGTGGATCCAGTTGGAGCAGGCGGGTCACTGGAGTGAGCCTCTGGAGGGCACATCTGTTCCTGGTGCTCTTTCTCTGTGCTCTGTGTCTTAGCTGCCACAAAGTGAGGAACTTTGTTTTGTCACTCCCTTCCACCATAATATTCCTGCCTTGGAGCCAGGTGACCATGGACTGGGTGCCTCGAAACCACGAGCCAAATTAAATGTTGCTTCTTTTAAATTGCAGGGGTCAGATATTTTGTTCCAACGGTAGGAAAGCTGATCAGCACATTTACTAAAAAGTATGTATATCTGCTTACATGATTGTTCTCTTTTATACTTTTATAATTCTTACACTCAGTACCTCAGGTAGAGGTTCCAGTCTTGCTGGTGCTGGTGTATTGTTGGAGTTAGACAGGCACATCATGGTGAATTCTGAGCTGCCACATTTTAGAATCCTAAAACAGTCTTCTGTCTCAAGAGAAGGGTCCTGTGATGTGTTTCCAGAGGGAAAAAGAGAAAGCTGCAGAAGGAAATGACGAATACCCTTGAGGCAATGTCTGTGTCTTGGCTCCTGGTTGCCACCTTTTCCTGGGTACCGCCTATCTTTTTATCCCCTTCTGTGCCTGTCTCCATGATGTTGAGGACAGACACACAAGCCTGGGCCAACATGGGTGTTCTGTGGTCACAGCACTGCAAATACTATTTTAAGTCTTTGTTTATAAGTGGCTGTGAGTGGGAGCCAATCCAGTTCTGTGTGGCCCAGGGTGCCATCTTTGTGTAGATACCACCCTGGAGCTGGCCTTCCTTCTGTGGCCTTGGTCACAAGTGAGACTGATCCTTGGACTTCACATTGTCTTTCCTTACTGGCTATTTAATACAACCAGAGACATTTTCTCAGTTATTGTCACATCTTCAGACAGCTTTCCTTACAATATAGACAACTTGTAAAAATCAGGTACAAAAAAAAAAAAAATCAGGTACATTTCCTATTTTTTTTTCATTGGACAGGAACAATCTAATTTTTTTTTTTTTTTAGAGTGTTTTATGTTCTTATTGCTTCAAATAGTTGCCAAACTCCCCCTTGGCCAGGACCAGCCTCCTTTGATTATATTTCACCGAAGTCTAGGTATTGCTTGTTTTATACTACTATGGAAAGAGGAATCTAATTTTGATTTACAGATTGTAAGTGTGAAAAATCAGTTCTATTAAATTTGTTTTTTTCCAAAGCTTGCCCTTATCTTTTTCTTTATCTTACTTTCTCAGCACTGTTAGTCTCATCTTCTCTTATTCTGGGGTAGTTGTTGCCTTTTCTCTTATCTTGGTTTAAAAAAATAAGTAGAATGAACAAAAAGGAAAGCACATTCCCTGAGTGTCCTATTACTTGGACCTATTTAAAGAGCTTGTGCTAAATTTCTCATGGAAAGTTTACCCTGATTGAATTCTAATTTCAGTGGGTATCTCTTACCTAAAATTCCACAGTGATAGAATATCGATTTTGCTCCTTTGTTTTATTTCTGCGTGAACTTCCCTAATACAAGGTATAACATTAGCAACACTCTCGAACCAATAGAGCTTCTCAGTGTGCGTGTTTCTTGCGAATGAATTAAAGCAAATGAGAATTCATGTTTAACAAGTTTAAAATCCCCATTAGGAGCCAGCTGTTGCTTGGATGGGAAATGTTCAGGTTTAGGGTTATTTTGGGTTTATAGATTAAAAGTCTTTCTTTGGTATGAGGCTTTGAATGAAAATCCTACTTTACAACATATTTACATTTTCAGCTTTATTCTAAATTTCCAGATGAGGAAAAATAAATCTCAGTTAATTTGTGTATTTCAGATCTTAGTTCTATAATAAGAATTTAGGTAAAAATAATTCTGTTCTGAATATTAAATATTGATTAGATTTTTTTCACACTATTAGTCAATAACACATGAAAAAACAGATGCACTCAACCCTGAGGCAGCATACTGTAAGTTGTGGATTTTCCTACCATGTTAGGGTAACGAATCCAGCTTTTCTAACTTTAAATCTGCATTACCATGGAATTCTTCACCATGGAGAATTTTACTCATATTCATTAGTAGTTGATTATATTTGAAAAAATGTTTAAATGAAACGTACATTAGAAAAATAAAGAGAAAATAGAAGCGCATTTCAAATTTTCACTTCTGAAAGTCTAATTTATAGGTTTATAATGGGTCTGGGGATGCTCTGTCTAGAGAGTCATCGCTGTTCTGTCTACCTGCACAAAAGTAGGCTGGGAATGGCACACTTGTGTGTCTTCTGGAAGCACGTCTCAGGTCCTTGTCTTCAGACAGGACACCTCCTAGATTCTGCCACACAGGACTCAGGCTAACTGTCCTCCATGACATGGGCCACTGCAGAGCTCAGGTGGAGAGGACCCCTTCAGCGGGACCCTGTCCCAGCAAAGCTACCGATGCTTGTAGATCATGCCTAGGTGTTCATCTTTTAATTATCTTCATTTTCATTCCTAGGTTTTAACCAAATATGTTCCTCTTTTAGAGTCCTGTTTAAAAATAAACAGCAATGGCCAAAATAAAAAATAAAAATAAAACACAGCACATGTTTAACTCTATAGAATAATCACTTCCTCATGGAATTAAAACCTATTTGGAAGTAGAAAGACATTTGATAAACCTTGCTATCCCATCCCTAACATCTTCTTCCCGTCCAGTAAGTAATATACGATAGACATAGTTAGATGCAAGAACCTAACTTTCTGTTTTATCTAATTCACAATGTCCTAAGTAAATGTACATATGTTTCAGTAAAAAACACACTAATAAGAATACTATACCCCCCGGCACCACAAAAAAAAAAAAAAAGAATACTATACCTATATGTGTGTGTGTGTGTGTGTATATATATATATATATATATTTAATAGAGGGATAAATTAATGAGATGAAATCAGTCTTGGACTACTTTTTGTTCTGTAAATACACCCGGACCTTAAAAACATAGATGTTATATAAGTGCTTGAGTGCCATGTTAAAGGTAGCTGGGGCCGCAGTGTGGAAGGCATTGTGAGCAGTGAAGAGCTGAATGATGACGCTCTTAAATTTCAGAGCAGTCAGGACACACTATGCTAGTCACAGCATCGCATTTTACTTGGAAGTGTCTGCAAAGTCTGAGTAAGTTCCTGTAGTTCACTAGGTGACCTGAGTTGCTACAGAGCGTCGGGGCAGAGATGGTGGTCAGGTGGCGAGGCTCCCAGGTGTGAGCTACGTCCTCCCGGACACAGGCCACAGCAGGGTAATGAGCTCTCCATCACACGGGGAACCCAAGCAGTGAGTTTGCTCCCATCATGAGCAGCTCCCCCGACCCCGCATCACAGAAGCACGCAGCTGGGAGGGCTGGTGCCCCAGCTTCCCCTCACCATGCTGCATCCCGAGACACCCATTAAGTCTGCACCTTGGTACTGATGCTGGCAAACATGAATTCTTAGCAGAATGGGCTAATGGAGCTCTCTGGGTGGTATTATTATTTTTCTCTTAAGAAGCATCTTGAATTGTGAGACAAATGTGCATTTCCCCGAGATCCCATCCTGGCCTGGCTTTCCAATGTCCCTGGTCATCAGGGACACGACTTTGCTCGTGGTGGACTCCTCACTGGCTTTATTTGATAACTTCAGTACTTGAGGACAAGTTGGAACAACATTCAGTTTCTAGCAGTCTTTATGATTTTTAACGGGCTAGACTGCTGAATAGTCATAGGACTTAGTAAAACAATTGGCAGGAAAAATTAGGATTTCTCAGGGAGATTAATGACCATTACGATTTTTCTTTGGCTTGTTCCACACTCTGGCTCTGGCCTTAATGAAAACCAAGTGAAAACAGCGAGCCAAGTCTAGAATCAGCATTGGTCCCTCTACGGTATGACCAGAAATATTGTGATGCACATTCGAGTCTCTGCTTCTTGCAATGATCGATTAATTAGCTCATTCATTCATCTAATGAACCCATCTAGGATGTCCCAGACATAGGAGTATAATGAAAGAGAAAACTCTTAATTATCTTCTAGCACCTCGTGGTGCAGGAGTGATGTATGTAGGTGCATGGCCACTCCTCAGTGTAGCCAGAGCCCAGAAAGTACGGCAGTGGCCCTGCTTTTCTTGGATAGGAGGGATGCAGTCACAGAAGGTAGGTTTTTGCAGAAACAATGGGATTTCCTGTGTTGATTGAGCAGGAAAGTGTATTTCAAAGAGAGAAAAGTGTCTGAAAATGCATAAAAGCAGGAAGCAGCCTGCTGGCTCCCGCAAGGGTTAGGGCTCGCGGTGGCTGGCGTGTGGGGAGCGGGGGTCAGAAAGCAGGTGGCGTGTGCGAGGGAGAAGACCCAGAGAAGGACAGGCCAAGGCGTGGCCGGCACTGGAGGCTGGGGAGGCTGAGGGTTTGGAACCCCCGGAGCATGTGAAGACAGACGGTGCCTTTGCGGCAGGGCCGTTTTGAATGACTGCTTGCAGAACAAAATAGGAGGGAATGATAAAGACTCAGTGAGGAGGATGACCTGGGGGGAAAATGAGAGGCTCCAAAAGGAAGAGGAGGGCACAGCACAGCCACCTTTGCAACTTGCTCCACGTCATGGCCTGCTTGCTCGTGGAAGTGGAAAGAGTGGAAAGAACCATGAGTCAGGGGAGGTGATGAACCCGAAGTGCTTGAGAACCGGGAAGCAGCTTTCCCACCTGTCTGCGGTGATCATATCCCAGGGCAAAGCAGAGCTGGGAAAGGTCATGCTGACAATTAACCCCTGCTGGAGTGGCCCGTCCAACCAGCCCCTTCACACATTACGTTTCCCGCCCAGGAGAATTTAGGACAAGAACAATGGGCTGGGACGCATCAAGGGTAATGACTCGTTAAGAGAACATGATATTAATAACATTAAGTAGGTCGGTGAACTTGAAAGGTCTAGGTACACTGTAAACCAGCACACAATCTTAGATGTTGCGACGGTTTTCCATCTACTCACAGAGTGCAGGCGTTCGCCCAGTCACCAGGAGGCACAGATCCGCTTGCCCTGCTCTGCCGCCATGGAACCCAAGCCTTGCCAGTATCATAATCACACAGCTGCCTCACTCAAGAAGCACAAGTCTGGTTAGTAACAAATGTAGCTTAGAGTCGAGGGGCGTGGTTCAGAGGTGGAGTGCATGCCCAGCACGCACAAAGCCAAGGGTTCAATCCCCAGCACAGGGAAATGTAAATAAATAAACAAATGGCATTAGTATCACCTCTGTGTGTAAAGAACAGCACCCAAATGTCCTTGATTATTTGGTAAATTTTCATTCAGTCAGGCAATGTCTTTAGCGGAAAGCTGGTTCTGAGAATTCAGTTGTAAGAAGCCCTGGTTCTGGCTTCTCCTGAGTCACCGCTGATGAAGAAGAAATGGTTAGCAGAAAATCCAAGTACCTACCATAAGGGAGAAAATGGTATGTGAGCTGATGTCAGGGCTGGGTTGGGATGGGGAGGCCAAGTGTTATGGTTTACGCCTGGATGTCTCCCCAAGACCTCACGAGCTCATCTGTAGGGATGTTGGAAGAAGATTGGACTGTGGGGCTTTGCGCTAACTCGCTTTTAGGAGGTGAGGCCTGGTCAGAGGAGATGGGCCACTGTGGGTGGGGCCTAGAAGGGTTTATCTCCCTCCTCAGGTCCTCCCTTCTCTCCCTCTCCTTCCCACTCACCATGCCATGAGCAGCTCTCTTCTGCCAGGCTGCACTGCCTTGGAGTCAGCCAACTCTTGGCTGAAACTTCTACGAACTGTGAGCCAGAATAAACAGCTCCTTTGAGTTGCGGGTGTCAAGTATTGTGTCTTAGCGAGGAGAAAGTGACTAAGACACCAAGCTTGAGGGTTAAGGTGGGAATTCACATCTGAGACAGAGGAGGAACAAGATTAGCCAAGTCAAAAGGGTTTCCCTTTTCAACAGAGGACACTCTGTGGCTGCACAGAGAATTGTGCTACTTCAGAGCCGATAGAATCTCATGCAAATGATAGTGGAAGTGGGTACAAGCCGGTCGAGCAGAGAGAAACTGAGCAGGCCAGGTGCTGGAAAGAGCTGGCGACTGGTCAGGTGTAGGGGCTGAGAGCTGGAAGGAACGGAAGGAGACTGTCAATCTGGGCTTGTGCACCTGAGTGCGACCATAAGTAGTGACCTGAGCGTCTCCTCTTGCATACTAAAAATTGTACTGTTTCATATTCCTTTCTATTTACATTTTCCTAAGAGAGTCACTTATTCTGGGTACACAGGTGATGTAATAAAATGCTCTAACTGGTTCGTTAAGATGAAAGAAAAAAATATATGGCGGTAACACAGGAGAACAGCGCAGGGTGGAGAACAGGTTTGGCAGGAAGGTAAAGAGTTCGTTTGTTGAGTTGGAGGGTCATAAGACAAGAAGGGACAATCTCTGGTTAGTAATTTCGCATCTGAGATTAGGGGACAGAGAAAGAGAAAGGGACATACTGGGCATTTAACAGATGATAATTGCACTCTATAGGATATAATAAAATTGATTTCATATATGAAATGTGATAAAATATAGAGTGAATGTTTAAATTTAAAAAAATTACAGTAAATGGCACCTTGCCATTACTACCCCTCCAAATCCTCCCCTCACCTCAAACACCCCTATCCCTCCTTCTTGCCACTTTCTGAAGCAGTTCTGAAGTCTCCTTTCATGAATGCCTTTATATCCCAATTCAATTCGAAATATTTTTGTCAAACAAAAGCATCGTATTGTGTCCTCATCCACCTCATCTGTCAGATCTGGTACCAGGCAACTGGTACCATTTTGACTTCCCCAAAGTCAAAGTGACCCTGGAAGGTAAATGCTTTGAATCCATTCAGGACATGGAGGCAGCCAGGACAGCGCAACTAAAGACACTCAGGAAAGAGGACTCCAGAGCTGCTGCAGAGAGTGACGAGGACGATGGGACAAGTGCACTGGAATTATGGAAGAAGACTTTGAGGAGGATTAATGGCAATGTGTCTTTATTGTAATTCCTTTTTAAATTTAAACAAGCATTTTTGATTACACTTTGTAGAGATCATCAAAACGATGTTGATAATACAGAAAATTCTTTGTGAAATCAGGAACTTCAGGGGTTAAAGTATGTATTTGAGAATTGGAACTCGAATGAGTACACTTCGGGCAGCCTTTGCAGCAATACTACTACTCATTTGGGTCTATTAAAAATTTAGTTCTTTGGCACCAGTAGCTAATAATATTTGACTTCCCCATTAGATTTGATGTTCCTGGCAAAACTTTATTTATTTTTAAGTGCCTAAAGCATTGCCATACCTTGCTGCTAATTATAAATGTCTATAAGGAGTCAATACTGGCCATGGAATTAAAAAAAAATTCAAATATTAAGACTTGTTAGAACTTGTAGAACTGATTTTCTTATAGTTCTCCATAAATGGGTGATTATCAGTGGAGGGTGTTTTCTGATGGAAAAAAGTTCAATATATTTGAGAATAATCTATTTTTAAATTATAGTCTTAATTTTTTCTTTTGCCTAAAATATACAATTAGACAAAACTTATTCAAAACTTTCAAAATTTCATGTTTTAATTATAATTTAAAATGAATTTTAGTCATTTGAATTATGAAATAATTGCTGTTCATTTCAGCAACTTCTCAAGATATATTAGGTATAAAATAAAATCATCTCTTTTTTGGAAAAATACTGTAAACAGTGGTGGCATGCTCTTTTATCTTTTTTGTATTAAATTGGATATTGACTTTTCTAACTATTTGCTTTCGGTTTTTGTTATTTCATAAAGTACATCGTTCTGTAAAGGAATTTCCTAAAATCTAGTAATTTTCACTTACCAGTTATATCACAGATTCCTTCCAGGTGTTTGTAGATGTGCCTCCATCTGTATACCTGGGTAAGATTTCAGGGGTACACACCTTCATTGCACAGTGAGACTCGACCCTTCAGGTTGTTTTTGGCCTGAGGAATTACCCACCCTACTGGAATGAGCAAACTCACAAGTGGTTCACCAGCCAGCAGTCTGATTTTTGTAGGATAAAAATGAGCAAATGAGTAAGAGAAAGACAAGTCATTTAACATACATAAAGGTAAAAAGATACGGTAGGGTTAGGTACAGAAGAGGAAATGCAAATGGTCGGTACATTTCTGATGAAATTCATGTCACTAATATTCAGAGAAAGGTAAACTGATACAAATGAACATGTAAAAGCAAAAAATAACGAAAATCTCTAAATGCCAATTTTCACCCATTGTATTGACAAAAATTGAGAATATTCATAACATCCTCCTGTGGCAGAAGTATAACGAAATGATGATCTTAACCATTATTTGCAGGACCATAAATAAAATTGTTGAGAAAGACTTTGTCAGTATTTGTTAAAATTAAACATGTAGAAATCCTTTGACTTAATAATTGTCCTGGAAATTAAACTGGGTTTTTTTTTTTTAACAAATATCTAGATATATTTGGGAAATGAGTGATACAGTGAATATGTTCCCAATTATTTTGTGGATAAAGGGAAAAGTAAACACGAGCAGCAGCTGTAGGGCAACTGGGAAGGAAAGCAGTGAATATCTGTCTCCACATATTAACTCTATCCTGCTCTGCATGGACAGTATTTTCATGTATATTTAATGATTCGTCTTGGAAGTAGGAAAATGACAGGTACTGAGTTTTCAAATTTGTCGCGGTTTGTGTCTAGTGTCCACTGAATGCCTCATGCAGTCGAAGGCAGGAGCTTCCGGCAGGTGACCGTTACGAGGCATGATAGCTGGCTTGCTGTTGGGAGGTGAGGCCAGGCTGGAAGGAACCGGTCGCTGTGGCTGTGACCTCGAAGGTTACAGCTCCCTTCCTGTCTCGGCCTTAGCTCTCTGTCTCCTGTCTCTTTGCCATGAGAAGCTCTCCTCTGCCGTGCTGACAACTGTGGACAGAAACCTTTACAAACTGTGAGCCCAAACAAACCTTCCCTCCTTCAAGCTGTGAGTGTTGGGTATTGTGTCTCAGTGACAGAAAGTGACTAAGACAAAATCTATTCAAGGCGCATGCACAGAGGGCACGAACGACGTGTGAACTGGCCAAAGAAGTCTTCTCCTACATGAGTCCCGCCCAGCAGTGCGTGAGGATGCCGGCGTGGCGTCCCTTTGTGTGAGCTGGGAAAGGAAAGGCCGATCCTCCAGGTCAGCCTGCGGTTCTGAATTGACGTGACACACGTGTGGATCATGCTTTTTTTTTTTTTTTTTTTTTTTTAATGCCACAGGACATTTTTGGTATCAAGGGGACAGGCAGAAGGGGTGGCCCAGCACAGTGGGCATTTGAAAGGTTGTGGGAGCGTGTGCCGTGGGGACTGAGGAAGGAGGGAGGCTGGACGCACAGGTGAGTGGGGAGGTGGCAGTCTGGCAGATGTTGGGCTCAGGGGGGCTGTGGAAGTGAGTGTTGGCAATATAGGTGTAGACACCCATGCAGAGCTGGGTGATGAGCCTCGGGGGGTCCTGTCAGGTCTCTGCTTCACATCAGGAAACTGGCTCCTGAGGGCTTAGACATCACAAATAAAATCTATGCTGGTGTATGAATTTCTTATGGCTGTCGCAACAAACCATGACAAAATTATTGGCTTATTATGCTACAATTCTGGAGGTCAGAAGTCTGAAATCAGACGGGAACAGACGCATCTTCTCTCTACTAGCTTCTGATGGAGGCCACCATGTTCCTGGCTGGCAGAGTTTCATCCAGTCTCTGCCTCCAGAGTCATGAGTCTTCTTCCCTGAGTGGCTGTGTCTCCACATGCTGCACACTCTATGTGGTTCTCTCTTTTATTAAGTACATTGGTTGTGGATTGAGTCTACTCGAATCTAGCGGGATCTCTTATCTCGCCTTCTGATTCTACCCTCAGCTCCCCTGTTTCCAGATGAGATGGCATTCGCAGCTATCAAAGGCCAGGACCGCAACCTGTCTTTCTGCAGGACACCATTCAGCCATGACCCTGTACCAGGCATGCGCTCGGCAAGGTCACTTCCCCAACCTGGTCGGAGGTGGCCACGGCGGTAGAGAGCAATGTTCAAACAAGCATGTTTCTCTGAAAGCAGGGCCCCAGGGGACAGGATTGATTCCTGGACACAATGCAGAGAACTGAGTGTAGACTAGCAAAGTGGCATTGTCGTTCACAGCTGGCAGTGTGTACATTTCATCTGAGAAGAGCAGACACTTCAATAGGTATGAACTGGTAAAAACCTGGTTGGTACAGACTGTGTTTTCATCAGGCACACAGGCAAAGATGAAGAATGAAGCCTGAAGACGGAAGTGACATTCTGACACATGGCATTGATCCAAGCAATGTGAGTCATGCAAAGAGCACAGAAACGAAGCCACCGGACACTCTGTTCACCCACACGGGGCAGGGTGGGCACCAGGTCCTCAGTGAAGAGAAGTGACACACTGATGTAGGAGCCCAGCAAGGGCCTGTGTGCACCATGACTTGAAAATAAACCTCTCTCTGCACCTGCATCTGTAGCTGTGTCTACCTCCACAGCAGCACCTGGATGAGTGTCTGTGTCTACATCTGTATTGGCATCTCCTCAGCTCTGGGTTTTGCAATTCTTCACTAAAACCTTTTTAGCTTTTTAAAATCCTGTGTACCATTGTTAGGAAGTTTTAAACTTGGTGTCTTAGTTACCTTTCTCATTGCTGAGACAAAATACCTGACATCCCAGGTTAAAGAGGAAAGGTATATTTTGGCTCACAGTTTGTAGAGGTCTCAGTCTGTAGTCAGCTGGTTCCAAAGCAGGGTGGCAGGGCAGAGAAGCATTGCAGAGGAGAAACAGCCCATGGTATGGCAGGCAGGAGGCAATGAGCTGCAGCAGCAGCAGCAGGCCTGCCTTCTTTCAGTCCCTTTATGTTCTATCCGGGCTACAAACCTACTGATAGGTTCCACCCAGACCCAGGGTGGGGCTTCCATTACCCACCACCATAACCCCTTAATCCACATTCACACATCCTAATCCAAACCCTTCGAAACTCCCCACTTATGAGTGCGTGAGGTTTTGCGGGACATCTAGCTACAGGTGACACTTGGTAACTGAATTTAGGAGTATCCTCCCTAAATTTTCAGTGTTATTTGTTAAAAAAATTTATTAGAATATATTTGTGATGCATAATTATGTTTGGTTTGGAGATTCAGTGCATATTCATATCACACCTTGGTCATTTTTACTGTTTCCTCCGTACCCTACTCTCCCACTTCTTCCCCAGATCCCCTTCCTGTCTCCACAGAGTCTACAGCTCTTTCCTACCCTGTTTCTTTCATTGTTTCTTTAAATTATTTTTATTTGATGTGTCTCATATAAGAGACACCGTGCAATATTTAACCTTCTGTGTCTGATTTACTTGATGTAGCATTACAGTCTCAAGAGCCATCCATTTTCCTACAAATGCCCCAATTTATCCTTCTTTACGGCTGAGTGGTGTTTGATTGTATATAAACATCACCTTTTAAAAGTATAATTCTTAAGCTCCAAGCATAAAGCACGTGAGCAGATTCCTGCCCCAACTCCCTTTTTCATGCTGTTTTATCAAAGCATCTTCTCTTTAGTCATGATACCTGTCTCATGACATCAGTGCTTTTGTTCTGGAAGAAGCAGGGGACAGGCAGAAGTGCTCACTAGAAAGACATAGGAAAGCAGTTTCTTGAATGTAGACCCAAAATCAGGGCAGTACCACAAGCAAAAGTTGATTGAAGAATTGTGATAAGACCAGAAATACCAATATCATCAGAACCATGGTTGTTTTGTTAGGAATTGTGGTAGCTCCGTGCATATTGTTTATGTTACTTGAGAAACCACCGCAGAAATGATGTTCTCAGTTCCACACTTCAGATGAAGAAATGGAGACCCAGCACTGTGCTCAAGTTTGCATAGCTTGTTAAAACAGAATCTGAAAATCAAACCAGGCACGGACCCGACTCTAGAATCCAGGACTTTACAACCCACTGCGTCTGGGTCCTAACACTGGGGAGAGCAGCCTGGGAGAGAGGGGTCCTGGTCAGGAGGGTGCAGCAGTGGGAACTGGAAATAGGCTGGGGAGGTGGGGCCAGGTGTAGGTGCCAGTTTCACTGACTACCAGAGAGGCTGCGTGCCAATAGCTGGCCAGGTGCACACACTACACCTCCAGAAGGGCCTGTGGAGACCCCAGGAGAGAGAACAGTGCCCGTACGCTCAGAAGACATGTCTATCCACAAGAGTACTGAAGAGGAATGTTACAAACATTCACTCATTTGACCTTCCTACCAAATTTATCAGTAAGGCCCTCTCGTGACATACGTTGTGTCAACTGGTCCCTGGCCCCGTGGATGGTGGGAGGTGGACCTACACTGTCAGTGCCAAGTCTTAACCAGCATGCCCTCGGAACTCACCCAGGGCCTCCTGACCCTTTGCTTCCTGTCGCCCTGTGTAGACCCTCTCCGGGTGCCTTGTCTCCCAGACTCTACAGCAGAGCGCTTCCCAGAGGCTGTGTGCCTCCTGCGTACCCCATTACTTTACTCACGATGAGTTCCTCTCACACCGTGCTACTTTATTCTACTTTGTGAGCCTCAAATGAAATAAGCAGTGTGAAAGTGCTTTGGAAAGTAACTCACCAGCTAACTGTGAATTGCTACTAGTGGCACCATTAACGGGGGGGTTGGCTTCCTGGCCACCTTGACTCTATCATCTCCATTCTTCTGCCCAAGATATTTCTGAAGTTGTTTGAATTTCTGTAATTTCAGTGCCAATTCATATTTCTAAATAAGTTCACAAAGCAGTTTGAAGTTCAGCAAGCGTTTTTTACTGTTGGTAACATTAAAAAAGAGGTGTTAAAACAACGACAGGAGTCATTTATGAATGCCTGAGAAGTCTCGACTTATGGTGGTAAAGATCCATTTGCAATCTGGAATATTTGCCTGAATTTCAATGTCATGGAGCCTGGCCTCCTGCAGAACTCTTGGCAGTGGTAGAAGGGCCTCTTGATATCTTCTCCACATCTAGGGTATAAGTAGACGAGGGGAGGCTGAACCGTCTGCCACCCCCCTTTCTATTCTTTTCTTTCTCTGGACTTCAATCCTGCTGTAGAATACTTACAAGTGGAATTCCTAAAAGGTTCCATATCCATGGTAATTTCCATAGCAAAAGTAAGAGGTGTTTGGAGTAGATTTAATGTCAGCAATAACACAAATCTCTCCCATTGCACCCGTGAGTAGAACTAGTTGATGATATAGAGAATTTATGACCTGGGAGACCATTTATTTCTAATAAAATTAGAAAACCCAGGCACCACTTTGGGATTTTGGAAAACTTTACTATTCAGTTCCCAATGTTGAAATATGTGAAATATGGAAAGTGTCATTTCACAATGAAACAATGAATTAATCAGTATCTTTGAACTATGGCCAGGAGAAAGAATATTGAAAGCACAGAAGTCACCCATGGGGACCATGCAAACTCAGTGTCTCATTTCTAGAATATTCACATGCCCTCCTTGATATATAAGTAACTTAGTTGTCTTTTCTATGTCATCATTTTAGTCTGATACAGTGATACACAATAATGATCAGTATCATTATCACTCTGCTGAGGACTACGGTTTGATGCCACTTTAGTTTTCTGTAATCTTATTGTTTTCTTAGGTGACATAATTTCTTTTTCACAGATGAGAAGATAGGGAAGTTATATTACTGGCTGAAGGTCACACAGCTTGTAGGTCAAGAGCCAGGATTTAGAAGTAGGAACCTCCGTGGTTTCAAAGTCTGAAGTCTTTCCAAAATACTATGAAATCTGCCCAGAAATTGTTATCAGAATGAAGCTTTTTCTGGGTGGTATATTTGGAAAGAATCTTTGAAAATACAGTGCATCTAAGGCGAACAAGATGGCAGCCATTTTGAAGCCCCCTGGCAAGAGAGGCGAAGCTGAAATTACCAGAGTCAATTAAGTCTAGGAAATAGCAGCTTATGAAGAACAAAGAAGCTTCTTGAAGTACTTGGAAAACTATTATGTATAAGGGGGATAGAATCTGTGGAGCCAAGGATCATAGGTGAAAGTGGAAGGAGGTAACTTTGATTTTAGGAAGTCAAAGCACTCTGGGGAGATGGCCCAGGACTGGAACGAGGAGGGAGCTAATCAGGGAGGGTGACAGAGATGACTGCTTCCAAGAGTACTGAAGAGTAGATGGCTAATGAAGTGGGGGTCTGGGCTAGATGGTTTCTGATACATATGTCAATTTTTTGATTACCTACATACCAATCCACGTTACCTCGATATGAGTAAGTTCACCAGCTTCTTCTCTTTATGAGGAAGACTAGGTAACATAGAAATGTCAGGCCTGGAAATGCAAAGGAAGTCTAGAAGGCTTCCTGTCTGTTTAACAGTTTCACTTAGGATTGGCCTCATGTTTACATTTTCCAACAAAGAATGACAGGAGAGTTCCTGTCATTGATTTTCTCAGAAAACCTGTTTCTGAAATTGAAGAAAAATACAATTTTCATAAAGCTTAGTATGGGAGATGTATTAGTTATCTTTCTAGAGTCAGTGGTTTGCAAGAGAGCAGATTTAATACAGGACATTTGCAAGTTACAACATTCACCCAGAAGCCAAATGCAGGAAGAATGCAGAGCAACTATTGATGCACTGGAGACATTAAAGGTTCAGTCAGGGGACGGGAGCCCAAGTACATCTGTGTCTGCACTAACAGGCTGCAGAAATCTTTAATGGAACCAGGAATTGATGTTCCCAGCTGAGATGAAGATCAGAGCTGCCCTGAAGCCAGCAGCAGCCATCCTCGAGGACAGCGAAGCCCCGAGCTCCTTCCATGACGGGAACATCCGAGTTCCCTTCAGGAGAACCAGCCGCCACAGAGCTTCTCCTGGGACACAGCTGGCCCCTCTCTTCTGTTCTCATTCTCCTTTATGTTGCGCTGGCAACAGTCCTCAGCTGGATCCTCTACACCAGAACCGCACCAACCCGGTCCAGCCGGGCGCTCCTGCCCAAGCTGACCGCATCAGTCCGCCATAGGAGCAGACAGGGCAGAGAGAGGTAGGATGCCTCTTGTCAACTTTCTTGTGGATCTTCTGTGCTATCATGATTGTGACCATGGAAGATGATTGTCTCTGTAGAAGAATAAAAATTTTGAAAGAAAGATGTGATTCCATACTACATTTGTTACCTTTTAAAATTTAGAAGTGGAGATTCTTTAAAGATACCACGTTACTATTTTTCACAAGAAATAGTAAAACTAAATTGTAATATCTCCAGCAAAGAGCAATACGTAATATCTTGTATGCTACTTTTTAATGAAGATTCTCAAAAACTTGATGCTTTGTCTCCTATTTAAATAACTTTCCAGTCACTAACCTTCAGTTGTTGTTTTAATTTGAAAAATGGCAGTAAATTACTATATGGATGTATTAAATGATGTTTAGAGACCCAAGAGTAAGCTTTCCAATCTGCTTAGAAACACACAGGAGCCAGACGAAGTACTGGAAGCATTTTTCTAGTTAGATGAAAGAGATTAATGTGATATGATCACAAGCCAATTTGTGTTTGTTTCATGTGTCTATTTTGCTGTTTACAGGTTATTACCCATGCAGGGTATATATTCAAGAATCTTTTTTATTCATCTTTAGCTGAATTCTTGTTTTATGGAAATGATCTTAAAGACTTTCATAAGGAACACTCTCCATTGTGTAGAACAGAGCATTTCAATCATTGCTACTCGAACTCTTCCTAACAGAAAACAACTTTCAATTGTCAATCAATAGGGAGATTTTGATAGGAAGACCCAGTCAGCAAAATGCTTAAAAGTTTCAGGGCACTACAAGCTGTCTGTATCAAAGACCTTAAAAAGAAAATACTTAATCATCTTTTTTGTGTGTAGAGAGAAAGGCTCAGAACTTTGTTAAGTGTTCAGTGCTGCTCAACTTTACTCCTTCTGATTTTCCTTTACCTACTTATTAAGCATCTTAAAATAAAAAAGAGACACTTGTGAATTTAATAGCAGGTGAACCAAGGCTGAGCTAGAGATGATTAGACTAATAAACATAAAAACTCTTCATTTTCAAATACAAAAGGAGATTCTCCTTTCCCTTGAGCATTTCAAGGTTGAAATGGTTTTGATGGTCTCGGCAAGCTCCATATTGCGTAAAATGGACTTTGATTGGGTTTTGTGATTGGAAATTGATCTGATTTCATTGTTTTCACTTAACGTTGAGATTTAAGACTTTTCTGAGCTAAATCGTATTCATGTTTAATTCTCCCTGTTTGAGATGGCTACATCACACAGATTTTTTGAGTTGTTTTTTGGTATCACTTTCTTTTTCAAGGAATGTACTGTATAATCACCAAACTCCTCTGTAATTACATGGCAAAGACTATGTAAATACGTAATTATGTTCATGCAGATTACTTGATAATTATACTTCCAGTTACCAAGTAATGAACGGAATAATCATCACGCACCTCGCAGCTCCCAGATTTTCAGCATGGTCTTTGTTTTAGAGACGGAGAGAACTAGATAATTACTCCACCGTTACCCGGCACTTACATTGTCAACAGTCAGGCGTGCACTGTGCTGGTACGTGGTGGTTTTCTGTCTTGTAAAACACAGTGAGGCAGCTCTTTGAGGAAATCTTTTCCTCCCCTTTTCAGTAAGATTCTTGCATCTCACAGAACTGCACGGCCAGGCCGCGCTTGTCTTGTGTGCGTGCTTCGGTGCCCAGGGCAGCCCTCAGCTACAGCCAGACAGACCTCACTGGGACACAGGTCCCGAGAGGGCGAGCAGAGGCCTCGGGTTCCATCAGCGGAACATGCAACACACAGTTCTTCATCCCGAATCCAAGAGACAGTCTCTAGGCAGCAAAGGTTTACCCCTGAGCGGAAAGACTGGCAAACCAAGAATTTGGAATGAGAAGGACATGTTATTTTCACCCTTTTCTCTTGTGTGTTATTTGATGTTTTTATATTTATAATATTTATGCTTTTTACTTTAAGGTTTTTTTCTTTTTTGTTTTTTGTTTTAGACAGCTTAATCTATATATATGCTGATGTGGAAAGATCTCCAAAATATAAGCTTAAAGAATAGCAAAATACAGAACTCTATATACCTGAGGTGGGATGAAAGACTACAGTGACTATTTACTTTAAAAATTATTGTGGTAAAAGGCACATTGGCATGAACTGCTCTCAAAATCCTCCCCTCATTTCACACTCACTTTTTCCGCTGTTCTTGCCAGTTTCGGAAGCCGTCTGAAAAGTCCTCTTTCCTAAGTGTCTTCAGTCGGCGGTCAGGCTGCCTCAGTGTTCTGAACTGACTTCACATGTTAACTTTTCATGGTCATTTTGACTTTGAAGAATAGCCAGAAGTCATGTGCTGCCAGATCCAGCGAATAAGGTGGGCGGGGACATGCTCTAGTATTTTTACGATGCTGCCTTCCCATTGGCTAGTACTTGGCAACAGCATTCACTCATGTTTGAGCAAACCTTGTAGAGACACTCAGGAAAGAGGACTCCAGAACTGCTTTGGAAGGTGACAAGAATGATGGGGTAAGTGTGTTCAAAGCGAGGTGGAGTATTGGGAGAGGGATTCACGGCAGTTTGTTTTTTACTATATTTTTTAAAAATGTAAACATTTAGTGTATATTTTGATAGCACTCCAGCTATCTATTTATCTATCTATCTCTTAGGCTCATCAGTATATGGATCCTGATCCCAAGTTGGTGTCCACGGACGTGTAAGTTTGTGTGGGCAGGGTCACCCTGTGACCACACTCACCTGACAGTAAAGGCCATAAGCAGAGTTGTGCCGGTAAGCAGGAGGACGGGCAAGTGTGTTCGTGGAATGTGTGGCCCACATGTGTACGATGGACCAGTACTTGCCCTGCAGATTCCTCCTGTCTGCATCCCCACCATGGCTGGGATTTCTAACTGGTGTGCAGCACGGGATCAGTGACCCTTTATCTCGCCACAGTGAGCGGCTGGGTGAGCACCGTGGGGCTGATAGCAACCCAAGGCCCGGTCTGACTCAGAGCCACAGCTCATTTAGAATGGGATGTGACACACAGATACACTTGGGCACTTTCTCCAGCAATGATAAGGCCCTTATCTCTGTTACTGGGAATGTAAGCTTCTATCTTAAAGTTAATTCTACTGCCTGCTCTGGCTTGAGAAGTGAATTCAGGACCTAACAGATTCTTGACAAATCCATGTTACAAAATCCAGTAACAAGAAAAGCATTTTACTCCCTGTGAATCTGCACTTGCGGATTGTGGAATTCTCCACGAGGACAATCTTACTTGCCGAATGAACCTGCGATCCTCCTCACCTTTGCCACCGGTGGCCCCCAGTGACTGGCAGTTCCAAAGAGAGGTGAGCAGTTTTACCTCAGAGACTAAAGGTGGGCGTGTCACCCTTGTCCTGAGCCGCGAAGGCTCTTGTGCTTACCCGGGACTAACTCGCAGCCCCGACACCTCAAGTGTTAAGCTGAGAAAAGGGAAATGTCAAAATATGTCTGCTCCCTCTGTGCACTTTTTGCCACTGCACAACCCAACAGTTCTGTGGAGACACGGAAATTCCAAGACACTCTCTCCACTGCCCTAGTCTGTCCCTTTCTCCATTCCCTAGACATGACGGTTCTTTTCCTTCTGGCAATTCTGAAGCTGTTGTTCATATGGAATCTTAAAATCCCACTGGGGGATGGAAAGAAAGTCTCATTCCTTCCGCAGCTAAATATAAAAGATGAAAGGGTTACTAGAACTTCTCCTAAACAAATTGCGCAGATGGCAAGCGTATTGGACAGTCTCACGGGAGTCTGTCCTCGGCTATCCTAGTGCTTTGGATCAACGGACAGTGCAGTAAGTAGTGATGAATGAGATATGAAGGGCTGCGAGGTGCTGCAGACCGTAGTCAGGTGGGAATCTCCTAGAACTCTGTGCCGCTGTTCCTAACCAGGCATCTGGTGTGGGCGACGGCGAGTTAGTAAGTGTGCTGGGCTCTGTGCAGCGTGAGTACTTGTGATTGTGAACAACTTCGGGGGACAGGGTCCCTCAATTCCCTGAGCCCTGCAATAGGCTGAGAGCCCTCTGCTAAAGTATTTCATGCTGTAAAGTCATCTTTGAGCAAGTGAAATAACAGACTTTAAATGGTTGGGGCAAGATAAAGTTCTTGACACATAAATTATTAGTAGTTAGGTCGAAAGTCGTGTGTGTGTGTGTGTGTGTGTTGCTGACATAAAGCATCATTTCTTTTTTGTGTTCAGTTCAGCTCTGCACATGGAAAGCTATTACTTCTTGTAGGAACTATTTAGTGCTATTACTTAACTGACCAACTCCATCTGATGGAATTCAGACGCAAAACAATCTGTTTTGTCACTTGTAGGAGCAGTTTGAATATAAAACAAAAATTGTTCTGAGGCACATTACTGATGACAGTAATCTCCATTTGTTTTTCACATTTTTCAGACTTTGTTTCAGAAATTTATAACTTATGCTTTGAAAATAAATTCTTTCACTGGTAGTCCAACTAGTTGAAACTGTTGGATTGAGTACATATTGGAAGCAAAGTGGAATCCACATTACACAAATAATTTCCGTGTTGGGGGAATCTCAAAGGTGAATCCATCAGGACTGACTTGGTTGTGTTGTGGTGATAAACAGCCTCCAGCACGCAGCGGCTTAAGACAGGGGTGATATTTTTCTTCATTTTTCACTCCTTTTCCATGCACATTTCGACGCCGAGTCCAGCATGGGCTGTCCTTCGCTTCCTGTCCATGTAGGGATGCAGGCTGCTGGGGCTCCACCACAGGGAGCGTCACCCATCAGTGACATTGCCTGTGGCAGCAGAAAGAGAGCAAGCAAATCACACGACGGCTCTTCAGATTTCCCTCTGAAACCTGCCATGTCGTCACCGTGGGTGCCATGAGACCGCTACCTAATTTCACTGGAAAGGGGCACAAGATCAGCCTTGCCAGCTTTCCAGAGAGGTGCAGCGGGCTATGGCTGGACACCAGAGAACGACACTGTTCATCTCACACATGGGACAGCTACGGGCAAGAGAAGTCACGGAACATTCATGAGATCAACAACTGGGCAACATGGTACATTTTAAAGGAAGTTATTATTGAGACATGGTCGCTGGAAAATATAAAATGCCATCAAACTCAACATTGACTTAGTGACCTAGAGCACATTTAGAAGGACATTAAAATTTTCAGATTTCCAATGTGGCAATTAATTTATCAGTGCTGCGGCACACGTATTTGAAGGTTCCTCAAGACATGCGAACAATCGTCACTTTTCCTTCTGAATTCCACCCAGCGAGCCCTGCGCCTCGCACAGTAGCCCGACCTCGCCGAGTTCTGGATCTCTCCCTTCCCCGGGCCCTGGGCTTTTCAGATGTCGCTTTCACACTGTCAACCGAGGTGCTAAGCTGAATGCTTGGCTGCCATCAACTCTGACTCCTGATCCTCCTTTTTCTGTTAATAGATGAACACGACACTTCACGACTTCATTTCTAATTTACGCTTATTTGGAATCCTAACATCACTCCTCAGAACTCCGGGCTTTTGTAGATTTATGACATCTCAAAGAACCTGATGCACTTCCGAAAGATTTTCTGCTTTTCAAAATAATCTTCCTTGTGTTGATTGATATAAATGCACCCCAAAATTAAGGTTCTGGTTTTTGAAAGTATTCAAAGTTATTCTCAATAAATTTTATTCCTTTTAACAAGTAATTTTTAAAATGTCTCATCATATGCAGGCAATCCATTGGGTGTCATAGAGTTGCAAAAATATATTGTCATTTTCTACTCTTAAGGATCTTAGTCTATCATACAGAAATTAAGAAAACATCTTTAGAGTTATTGGTTATGTAGGATAATAAAACATTGCCTTTTTATTTTGATTATAGATTTAATATAGAATGAAAGCAATTCTGAGATTAAAAAAACACAGCAACACAGATTTCTTCAATTTTCACCAAAACACATTTTCAGGGCATAGTTGAAACACTTTTCTTATGGAAGCAAAGTAAACTGGGGACAATGTATGAGAACAAAAATTGTTATGCATCCGGATTGTTTGTAAGTAGAAGGCTGAGAAGAGTGTAATCCAGAATGATTTTTGTTCTCCTTCACGCCAAGTCTCCGTTAAGCCAGTTCAGCTTTTGAGAGCTTGTTCTTCCCACCTCGTTTTGGAGGCGTGCCCCCCTTCTCTTCCGTGCTCCTGTCCTTGCACCAGAGTGTCCGCAGAAGCCTCAATCTCAGCCCTTGTCCCCTGGCAGGGGAGTGAGTGACGGAGACAGCCCCGCGGAAGAAGAGCCACTTTCCGTTGCAGCCCAGGTGTGGCCGCTGTCCTCAGCGATGCCCTGCTCCCCGGCAGCGCTGTCTGCCTCAGGAAGCACCTCCAAGGGAGAGTGGCCGGGTGGGTGGTTACTGGAACTGCTACCTTCAAGACAGTATCTGAAGCTGGTGGGGAAAATTTGCATGTATTTTACTTTTAAAACATTTCTTGCAAACACATTGTATCTTAACAAAATAGCCAATCATGACAGACGTTAAGATCAGCATTAAATAAAACGAGGTAAGATAGAGAAGTAAAAATGCTTTATAAACTTGAAGTACATAGTAGTTTATTATTTAATTATTATTTGATTTACAGTTTGGTTTCCTATCTCTTTAGAGAAGGTTCCCTTTAGTTGCTAGCAAAATGAATATTCGGAACATAAAAAGGGCCACTTAAAAAGCTCAAATATGCTACAATAAGCAAATATGTCATTTAAGCAAGAAATATTTTTTCAGAGTTGATGTATGCAGTAATTGCATTAGCACTGTGATAAGCAAATCTGGGTTCCATCTATCCCTTATCTTCCCATTACTTTTCCTCTGTCTCTGCCACCGACTTTGCCTTTGGCTAAGTGATTTTACATTTGCACTTTCATTGTTGCTTTACTAGACCTTAAGAGAGATAGAGCAGGTGGTTTCATTCCCATTTTTTAAGTGAGCAAATTAAGTCTTAGAGAGGCAAAACGATCTACGAAGATCTCACTGATACTATCTGGCAGGTAGAAGGTCAGACTTCATTATTCTGATTTCTCTCACAAGAAAGTATAAAATTCACAAAAGCAAAGATCATTATCTGGTTTGTTTTCCTACGATGGGCTTTGGATGATCCAGAGAATGCGCTGTGTAAATGTTCACATTAAACGCTTTCTGTGAGTCTGTACTATCAAATTTATCTTTGAGAAGAAAGGGCATCGCCACTAGGGAAGAGCTTATGCCACGTTTGGAGGAAGGTCTGGGCATTTGAACAGTACTGCAGCTACTTGATCATCAAGCCAGCCAGTGGAGAGAAATTTTTGTATTCCAAAGTCTGGGGAATGAAAGAGCATCTCATCTATCAATGAAACATACAATTGAGAAGCAATTTCAGGGCTTCAGAAGTTTCTGAAATAAAAAATGAACAATCACGCTTAAAGATAGGAAATGGCTTAGTTAAAAAAAAAAAAAGCATCTGGCAGGAATTTGGACTCTTTCTCTTTCCTTTCTGAGCTCTCTGCAGCCTGTTCTTCCTCCCGGTCAGCTTCCTGCCTCAGCCTCTGCAGCTCATCATTTACAAGGCCCCATAATGTGTGCTTTGACATCAGAACTGAGACCAGGCGGGGCCAGCGAGAGCTAAGAGGGTTTCCCAGAGAGGAGAAGCGAGCAGACAGGATGAGACGCCGATCTCAGGGGGACCCGGATCTGCGTCTGCAGTGTGGAATGAGAGTTCAAGTGAGAGACCAAGACTGAGTTGGTTTGCGGGAGCCTGAGCAGAAAGGACAGGCAGGTGGGCGCCCCGGAATGCAGCCCTCGCTGTGGAGACGCCCGGTCCTGGCCTGGCCATGGATGGGTGTGAGGCTAAGGATCCCTGAAAAGTGGGTGACACAGAGCAGGCCTGTGTTTGGGGCAGACCTGGGGCTACTTAGTAAGTGGGGTCCGTGCCCAGTGGGAGCTCCGTGGGGCACGGTCAGCGGCTGCTGTGCCTGGGTATCGCCCAGTCTGGAGGGACAGCTGCGACCCACACACTGCCGCTGGCCCCAGCACACGCGGCGGGCAGAGCCTCGCAGGGCGCCAGGGACATCTTCACTGTCAAGGCCAGTGAGGAGCCAGCGAGGACATGTGTGGGCCCTTCATGGTGGCCACAGCAATCTGCACTGTCGGGAGCAGTGAGGTGGCACTTCAGTAAACAAGCCCTCTGCCTGCGAGAGACTGTGACACACTAGCAGGAAGGGGGCCAAAATGGGGTGGCATCAGCGGGCTGATTTGTTTCCCTGCCCCCCCCACCCCCACCGGGATGACAGATCCAAGGAAGACAGGATCCTTTATACAGCAATACAAAATCACACTTGGTTGCCACATTTGTGTCTTCTCAACATAGCTGCATCACATTTCACTTGTGCCCCTTTGAAGCTGGAAAGTTCTCTGCAGGACGTTGTTTTAAGCCTTGGAAATATAAGCCTCAATCCTGTAGAGAGTAAACCCTCCCAGCTCACACCCACAGTGACCTGCCCTTCCACGCAGGCCCCGCTCCTAACACATCAGCTGTAAAGCCCTGTAATCTAATCACCTCCCAGGAGTCCCACCTGCGATCTCATGAGGCTTTAAGGGGACGGCTACATGTGAACTGTAACATTTAGCCACAGAGTTACTCACCCATTTTCCCAATTGTGTAGAGGGAAGAAAGAGCAGTTGGAGTTGGGAGTTTCGTTACTTCTCTGTGACTTTTAAAGAAAACCTGGTTCACACATGGGCAAGCAGTGCTGAACATGTGGGAGCAAAGGCACACGCCATTGTGACTGTAGTTATATCCGGGCATCTGTAAATCAATACACAGGGCAAAAGTGTTAAGTAAGAAGGTGCAGCTCAAGCGCAGAACTGAAGCAACGTAGTCCACGCACACCGACGTTCAACCTCCATATGCAGACGGCCCTCTGTGACCAGAAGTCACACCCACGGTCACTTTGTCCCTTCTGCTTCTCCAACTCTCCAGATTACACTCTGAACTAAATTCACCCAGCTCAATAGTTTAATTAAAGCACACCAGCTCGAAGAATCACAAATCCCGAGAAAAGCAAAAGAGTAACTGATTTGCACTGTCTTCTTAAAACGCTAACAAAGGAAGAGAAAATAAATGAATATCCAGTATTGTGGGGAAGGGAACGTGTATTTGAGGGATTTTTGATTGACATCAGTAAGGGACATCTCTATCTTGGAGCGACGGTGTGTGGTTTGCCCATGAAGCTGACCACACTAAAGTAGTGTAAGTCACTGCTTGGTGTAAGGTACTAAGGGGGACAGAGTTTAAAATAGTGACGAGTTCTGCTTTCACTAATCAGGGAGGTTCTCAGACTAACTACCTGGAGTTAACGTGGTTAGAGTACGTCACACTGTTCAATTGAATTACGAATCCTACGACAAGTAGCCTAATCTCTTCAAACGTCTCTGGTCAAAAGACCACTTCATGCATAATGGGGTGACCTTTGCTTTCACAATGTTTCCTAGAAGAAGGAAAACTGAAAGAAATACTGGCTGGCTTCTCCACTTTGCTGCTGCGGATCGGTCCCCGTTGGCATGACTGGAAGGCTCCCTTCTCCCCAGTGCAGCAGTGTCCGCTCTATCACTCGGAGGCAAAGCTAGCCGGGGTCAGCGTCATCGGTGAAAGTGTGCAGATTAGCCAGAGATTTGAAGACGTCCCAGAGAGGTGAGATTAATGGTTTGAAAGAATGTGCCTTTCTGATAGGGCCACTGTCCTCCTGGGGGATATTGCACATGGCTCTGTGTACCTGATAAGGACGGTACGGAGTAAAAAGCAACGAACATAATGAAATTATATTAGAGGTAATTATTATTAGAGGAAATTAATACCACCTTCAGGAGACTTGTGGACCTTTCCACAGAATTGGAAAGAAGAAAGGGTTCCTTTATAGTCAAGTGCTGCACTATAAACACATGCATCTGCATGCGGTAATATGAAGGCGAAATATTTGGCTTTGAATTGAAAGAAGTGGCCAGGCACATGCCTGGTGATTGTGGGGATTCAGACAGACACTGTACATCCATTCGCAAAATCTTCGGTTCTCAGCAACTATTTTATATTTTGGACTACAATTTTGAGTACTTCAGAGATCTTTTCAGAATTGAACTCTTACAGTGAGAGAAAAGTTTCACTGATACCCACTTCTACATGGCTAGTGCTCGTGATTCGGCACAATCAAATCACTGTCCCTAACCCTCACTCATCCTGTCCACGCTTGTCATTTCATCTGTCGGAGATGATGACAAGAAGGGATGAGATAGAGGTGACATTTTCCCCAAGTCTTCCCCTCACCAGCTCTGGTCTGGGGCAGCCACCTCTCCCTCCACCAAGAGCTAAGCAATGATGAATTCTGTTATCTGTGCTGCATTGGAGGGAAGCATGTTCTCCACTGGCGTAGTAACACGGAATTTTAGAGTTAGAGAGAAGCTTCAAAAATAATAATAATAAATTAAAAAGTTTATACTTATTAAAAAGGAAATTTTGCTTGAAGCTCTTCACAGTATGAAAGAGACACAAGCAAGAGGGATTCGGTGGGCGAATCAAAGCCAGGCAACTAGTTAGTGGTAGAAATGGAACCAAAACCCCCAGGTTTTTCCTCATCACATCAAGCATTATTATTTTAATTTTTTTTTCTGGAACCCTACCCTTACTCAAGATTCAACTAACCTTTTTCTAACAAATAAATTATTTTTAAAGAGTAACATTATAGAAGGTAATGACCTGTGTCCCTTTGCTTGGAAGAGACCCAGTGATAATGTGGGGACAGGGGTCCGTGAGAACCTCGGCCGCTCGTCCATCCTGAGAGTCCTTCCAGGACACTGGAGGGCCCACCCAGTGCCTGCGTTCAGAAATCCTGCATTCGTCCATTCCCCGGCCTTAACTCAGCGAGGAGGGTGAGGAACCCCAAAGATTCTTCCAACTCTTTTTGTTGTAGGACAGTTGAGACCTGCAAGCCCAGGGAAAGGATACTGGATTTGTTTATTATCCAAATGAGCTAGTTTCTTCTTCAAGGAATTTTGTAGATTCTAGGAGCAACCCACATGGAATAGGACCAAGTTTCTTGCTAAGGAGTCTGAAGAGTGCCTTTGTCAAACAAAATTAAGCCAACATATAATTGTCATTTACTTTATTCTTATGGAAATTGGACATTAGCATGTGTATAATTGATCTGAAGCCCAGCTGCATCAAAGACACGAATCTATGTATCTGTGGATTTTTAATCTAATTACAAGGAGGTCCACATGTTATTACTCAGAACTTGTTTTCACTTAAAATTTTTTTTTTTAATTAAAAGAAATGTTTTTATTCCATGGCCTACCCCCAGCTTTTAATAATCTCTTTCCTTTTTCCCTCAAATGACCGGGGCTACAGTCATCAGCTCTCTAGGGCCCTTGAACTGAACACTCATTCTTTTAAAAATCGTCAACACAGGATCTGTTGCCAAGTGGAGGAGCCCAGTCTTGTCTCCACGCTGGAGGAAATGTTTGCTTTGTGGCACCGTTGGCATGGAGGTGAAGGGCCTGGAGCTCAAGGCTGAAACCCAGTAAACGCGCTGCAATTGGAAACAGTATTCAGGGTTAAGGCAAATATGTCCAGGAGTTGTACTTAGGATACTCAAATATGAGCACATGAAATACTGTAAATGCGCCTACATGGATGTGCCTTGTGGGAGATTAATAGAGAACTAAGTCTGCTTGTTTTATTATTACAAAGTGTACATAGATTGGCTTTCTTATGAATACTTTCTTTTTTATTTTTATTTATTTATTTTTGGTGCTGGCAATCAAACTCGGGTTATCAATACTTTCTTTCTTTTCTTTCTTTCTTTCTTTTTTTTTTTTTACCAAAATAGGAAATCAAATTAAAAAATTAGAGCAAACGTTAATTGTAGTTGAACAGTAAAACATTTTAACCTCTTAATAATACATGCATTTATCACCTCCATAATTGTGGTTTCTATTTCTTTTGACAATTACAGGATACATAAAAATACCCCTTTAAAAAGACACCTGTAAAGGGAGAGTTATAAAAAGAGGGGCAGAGTTCTGGTCCCACCTGAAGTTTTGTGGATTCTCCCACACGGTGGGGACATGTGTCTAGCTACGTTTTATACATGATGCGAAGAAGGTATGGTTCTTTTATTGCATGTTAATATTCAGAAAAAATGCGCTATACAATATGGGAAAATGTTCTTGCATATGTCTACTTCCCTGAAAGGTGAGCAGATACTTGTTTTTATAGTTTTTCCCTGCTTTTATGGTTTTGGATGGCAATAGTCTAACCTGCTTTTATTAGACTTTGCTAAGGTTTTCTAAGATAAGTGAATTAGCATTCTATCTCTGTACATGAATGCTTAAAATTACTTTCATTTGGAAAGGGAAGATTCCCCAAGCTAAGATGTATTGTTGTCATTAGGGATGAAGGGCTGTAGGCCACATGCACATGGATTGCTACCATGTGCAATGTTATAAGTATGTTATATGGCTGTTATATGTACATGGTTAGGACCTACGTGGCTGTTATATGTAGGTTTGTGTGTGCTTATGTGTATGCCTGTGTATCTATGCACACTTGTGATGGTGTGTGTGTGTATGTGTGTGCATGAATGTGTGAGTGAAGGAAAAAAAATGTTTCTTTCTGGCACCATATGCCAAAACAATTTTCATAATAGTTTTTATATGAAGATTTTGCATTCTTATCACTAATTTAAAAAATCTGCCTTTGATCCCCAAATGGATCACACTGAATGTAGACCTTTTTTTTTATTATTTTTATTTTAAACCAAGAACATGTATTGGTACATTTTACATACAATGGTCGCATTCATCAGACTTTTTAAAGCAAACTATTTTTAAAATTTTCAATCAGTTGCTGGGAAAAAAAGTCTCTATACTCCGGTGTCTCTGAACAATTCTTACACTACAAATTTGAAAAATGTACAATAAAACAAGTGGCTGCTCCGAAATCTGCCCCACGTCGATCTTCTACGTCTCGGGAAATGATACCCAGGAGCTGCTCGTACACATGTTAAAGTACAAATTTTGTATGTGTGCAAAGGAGAGTTATTTGAGAGATTTTTGCTGGAAATTTGCCATAACAAGAGCCCAACTTTCATTATAAAGTTCTTCTGACAAATATTTTCTTGGGAAAACAGAAGGTTTACTAGAAAGTTATTCGTGATTCACAAATATATATAACTTTCTTGAGAACCCACCAAGCGTCAGGTACTGTCCTTTGAGTTTAAAGCAGCCTGGGCAAAATGAAGCAACATGAAGGAATTAATGCCATCTCATCAGAGGCAACCTTACTACTAGAATTTCCTGTTAAAGACACATCAGAATATTGCAAGATTCCCTTACCTCTCAAACACTAAGACTGTTTTATTTTTGGTAGAATGAAATGAAATAATGTAAAACTAAAATAAGTAGAAAATAATCCAGAGGGGCTGGAGATTTAGCTCAGCGGTTAGAGTGCTTGCCTAGCAAGTACTGAGTCCCTGAGTTCGATCCCCACCACCAAAAAAAAAATCCAGAGCTCTCTATAAGCAAATATGTGCTAGCTTGGTTACGTAATGCATGTATATATTAGGAATTCAGAGTACATGAGTACTCTGGGAGTCATTCCTTAAATAAACACATTGAGAACGGGTTTTCTACATTGCATACATTTGTATGCTTACCTATTAGGTGTACTTGCGACATTTTTTGTTTCTTTCATTCAACACGTGTTTGCTGTGTCTGTCTTCTGGTAGGTGGTGCACTAAGTGCTGGGAATAAAGGGTGGACCAGGCACATCTTTGTCCTCCTGACTTGCCTCCATCGTAGGACCATTTTCTGAGCACATCTGCTTTTCACACACTGACATTTCCTTTTGCTTGTAGATGAGCACTGTGACTCCCTATGTGTGGTTGCAATTGCGAATCTCCATCTGCCCAGCAACCACACTGGAATCCAGCTCCATCTCCGTAGGACTGGAACAGCCCGTGTCTCATGAGTTGGCTGCCTCTTGGGTAAGATGTCTGGTACGGACCTTGCATGCTGGCCTCACTGTGCCGGGTTGAGATGTCCTGCTCGCCCCCTTCTGAGGCTCCCTTGCTGTGGCTGGCAGAGAACGGGAACCAGCCTCAGGCTGAGGGTTGGTTCTCTCTTGCAGCCCGACCCGCACAGGTTTCAGCGCTCTGTTTCGCACAGCAAAGGATGTCATAGATTCCAGGGATGCCTCGGTTTCTTTCAGTCTCATCTCTCTCCAAACAACAGCTGAAACGATGTAAGCGCAGGAGCCGAGACTATCTAGAGAACCTGGGGACTCTGTCCACAGGACGTTTTGTAAGTGTGCCTATGATGAGGAGAGGTTTATTTTTTGGAGGGGGAGGGAGATGCTGGGGGTCAAACTCAGGGCCTGGCACTTGCTAGGCAAGGCTGTACCACTGAGCTAAAGGCCCAAGCCTGGGAGAGCGTGAGTATCTTCGCTGAAAGCTTCCGCACATCACTGAGGCTGCACAGCAGATTGTTCTACCTCAGGAGTCCATCACAGAGAGTTGGAGCAAAGAGGGATCGTAGCAATCAGCCACTCACCCATGAACTGATGCCTGAGACAGAGGTCTAAAAAGGTGGAGCCAGGAGAACCTATCTTGACTAAAACTAATACATGAGGCCTTTTACATTATAAAACAATTGATGGAAATACTTTTTTAAGGTATTACTCTCTGCCTTGTTTCTAAAATAACAAGTTAGGGACTTTGGTCTTTTGAAATGCAGGGATATTTTGTTATGAACTGCACGTGGAGTTAATGAGACGGTCTCTGGAGAGAGAGCAGGGTTCAAGTTAGAGATCGTTTGGTTATTAGCCTTGTAATGGAGGCCACAATATTTAACCCTTCTGAGCCTAGGGTCCTTGCCTGAAAGATGGAGGTAAAGATCACTCATTGGGGAACTTGTGAGAATTAAATGACTTCATTGCATGTGAAACTTTCAATGTGCAGGGTGCTTGGTATGTGGGCTTCATGATAGCATGTTGGTATTTTAGTTACTCTTGCGACTAGAATGCCTTTTGGAATGTCTCTGCTTCTTGAGAATTGGCTTGACTCTTTAATCTGATAGCTAGCATAGCTCAAGTTCTTCCCATAACTCCTGGTAAGTCCCCGGCCTACGCTGTCTCCTACCTCACCTTCTCTTCCATTCTTCTGCCTGCGCGTGCCCTCTTGTGAGGCTCGTGTCCACCTTCTGCACATCACAGCGAGCTGGGCGTGTGTAAGGGAATGGTGGCTTTCCCGGAGGAGCAGGAGTGTTCAAGGAAGGGTTACTTGACACGCGGCGGAGATACTGACCGAGTCTTACTCACCCTTGTTCTGCTTCCTCAGCACACACCAGCCATCGTGCAGCTTAGTGGCTTCGGGAGGGCAGTGCGGCCCTCTAGCTGACAGCCCTCCTCTGGAACAGCAGAACCCGCTAGTAGGACTTCCTCCTGGGTCCCCTGAAATGCTGGTGGAAAAACAGTCCCGAGGTTGTCTGTGTTTCAACAGGGCATAGCTATTTACCTTTACATCATATACTCTTGACTCTTTAAAAACTGTGAATGTGAGCCTGGCATTGGGGAGCAAGCCTGCAATCCCATTATTCAGGAGTCTGAGGCAGGACGGCTGCACATTTCAGGCCAGCTTGTGCTCCGTAGCAAGACCCTGTCACAAAGAACCCAAAACTGAAAGAAAAAAAAAAAAAAAAAACAAAGAAAAAAAGAAAGAAAAAAAGAAAGAGAAAGGGAAGTATTATGGATGGTAATTCTTTTTCAACTATCTCATTCATAATTCATTAGAAATAAAATCCATCTTTTATTGCCTTCAAGAGACTGTGTATTCAACAAATTGGTCATTTGTGGTATCATGCATTAGTATAAAAATGTGCAATTTTAAATTTGGGTCCTAAATTAATGCTTTTTCACATCTTCCATACCCTACAGAGTAGTTATTGGAACACAATAAGCTTTTTATTTTTATTTATTTATTTTTTTAACCAAGAACATGTATCAGTACATTGTATACATAATGTTCACATTCATCATGGTTATTTTGTACCTGTACATGATGTATCTTGGTTTTCCCCCCTTTTCCCCACCCCTCCCTTCTTTCCCCTTTCCCTATTTACAGCAGGTTTATTTATATTTTCCCATTTTTTCCCTTCTTTCTTTTCCCCATCCCTCTTTCTAGTTCTCCTCTGTTTTCAATGTTATCTTCATTTTGTATAATGTCTATTACACCTCTCTAACCTTCTTTACCCTTATGTTTACTCATATCAGAAAAGACAATTCGATGTGTACTCATCAGTGTCTGATTTATTTTGCTTAAGAGTATGTTCTCAAGGTACATCCATTTACATACAAATGTCTCTAGCCTATCCTTTTTATGGCAGAGTAGTACTCCCTTGTGTAGAAAAACCACATCTTCTTTAGCCATTCATTAGTTGTTGGGCATTTAGGTTGTCTCCAAGATTTAGCTATTACAAATTATGTTGCTATAAACATGGTTGTGCATATATCCCTGTGGTATGATGATTTTAATTCTTCTGGGAAGATGCGCAGTAGAGGAATAGCTGGATCAAATGGAACCTCTAGTTGTAGATTTTTGAGGAATCTCCAGACGGATTTCCACAGTGGCTGGACCAGTCTACATTCCCACCAACAGTGGAGGAGGGTTCCTTTTACCCCGCAGCCCCGCCAGCACTTGTTATTGGTTGATCTTTGCATAATCGCTGTTCTTTCTGGAGTGAGATGGAATCTTAATGTTGTTTCAATTTGCATCTCTCGAATGAGTAGTGATGTTGAACACTTTTTCAGGTATTTATTTGCCATTTTTATTTCTTCATCTGCGAAATGTTTATTCATTTCAGATGCCCATTTTTGGATTGGGTCTTTGAATTTGGGAGGTTTGATGTTTTTGAGTTCTTTGTATATTCTAGATGTTAGACCTTTGTCTGAGGGACAGCTGGCAAAATTATTTTCCCAGTCTGTGTGTTTTTGCCCCGCTAACGGTGATTTCTTTTGCTGTGTAAAAGCTTTTTAATAGCATGTGGTCCCAAGCACTGATTCTTTGTATTTTCCTGTGCAGTCTGGGTTTTGTTCATAAATTTTTTTTCTACCCCTATGTCATCGAGAGTAAGCTTCTAGGAAAATATTTATCAAAGAATTAAGTAGAGTTTTTAAAAATCAACCCCGATATTGTGGTTATGTGTTCTGGACAATCTTGTAGGAAACTCTCTCGCTGAGTTACTGCATCTGCCCTGGTGACTGAAGGTGCGATTTCTGCACAAGCTCATTTGCCTCCTCAGGCTCTGGCTTCCCTCTTTGTCTACCGGGCCCCACGGCGCTGACTTGCGTGGTGTGACTCAAGAACAGCCCCACACGTGTGTGGATTCTGTCGTGTGTTTCAGGCCCTGGGAGTGGACGTCAGCCCTGACCTCATGGAGGTATTTTCGCCTGTGCCCCTTTTCCCTCTTGCAGAAGCTGAGCAGGGAGCAGGTCACCTGCAGAGTTGGGAAGGTGACAGGTCATGTTTCACCATCGGTCACAATGCTGAGGGAGTGTGAGCTGTAGCTGTGCATTTGACCTGGAGAGTACTACTTCTCATCTGTGTTTGAAGTTTACAGAATACATACCAAGAATGCAGAATCAGTTCGTAAGTTCCACACAAGGGCGTGACTCTTGCCTCTTGAGATCTTTATACCACAGCTTTGTTTTCTTTGTGAATCTTTATATTCAGTCTATGCATAGATATCTGTCCTAGTTTAACTTGGCAATGGTAGGCTGAGACTTCTCAAGATACGGAGTACATTACTCCACGGTCTTGCTTAGTTAATAATTGATATCACAGGAAAGACCATAAAAAAATACTTTGTTTGCATCTTTCAGCTGAAGGATCTATAGACGAGCACTCAAATGTGAATAGCAAGCCAACCTAAAAGTAATTTCTTGTTGTGTATTTACTCATAAAGCAGACATTGAAGAACTGCGTATGGAGTGGTTAGGTAGTACTTTGAATTTTATTTTCTCCAGCACCAAGATTTATTGTTGGATCACTGTAAGTTCTTTGTGAATAGCAAACACAAGGTAGATGGGCATTTAGTTAAAATATGAAAAAATTATCTCTCTTATTCATGCATTTGTATTTGGGGTTCATTTGTAGTAATTATGGCATATTTTTGTCAGTTTATGACATGGAGCATAAATAGTCCTTAGCTAAATGAAACCTTTCTTCTTGTGTGTAGTATGAGCATTCGATAAAAAGGAACCCCCCCAAAAGAAAAACAAACATTTTACACACAGTTCCTTCACCTATTTTCTGCATGTGGGTCAAGACATGATGCATATTCGATACATTAGTGCCCAGTTGTGAAGCAAAAATATGTAGCTATGTGGTGAGGAAATGTTTGCCCTTCACCCTAAATACTATGGATGCCATGTGACTTTCAATAATATCATTTAATTGAGCAAATATTTTGTCATTCCCTGTGCTTCTCCTGTAAGCATAATTTTCATCCCCCCCTTTTTTTTTCCGGTGCTGGGGATCGAACTCAGGCCCTTGTGCTTGCCAGGCAAGCACTTTAATCACTGAGCTAAATCCCCAGCCCTAATTTTCATCTCTTTTTAAAATCTCCTCATGTTTCTTTTCACTTGCATGATTTCCCCCACCCTCTGGCTTTTGATAAAAGTGCAAATTGGAGGATGCTGCATATTTTGGACTCTTCTTCTCATAACAGGTTGGTCAATTTCATAGAGAAAACATCATTTTATATTTGTTCTGTAATTATTTGGTTGGCTTACCTGAGAGGTCACCTTGAATTTGTTTTTCTTTTGAAAACAAGAAAGGTTTCAGTGATTATATCTCTTTATTTGAAATGTCTCTTACTTAATATATCAAGTAGCGGGGCAGAGAGGTGATTGCCTGTAAATTCCCATTCCACAGTCTTCCTTTCTTTTCTGATGCTTTTATAAAACCTCAACTGCACCTTCACTTGTCCTAGCAGATCGACATTTTTATTCCATCTTCCCAACTGGAATCTGTTCTTGTTTTTTGCTTATGGAATTTTTAACTACAGAATTTACATTTCTACTTCTATTACTACTTGTAAGTTCTAAGCCACTGATATATTTTTTTATTAGTATGTATTTGTAACACATAATGTTTACGTTTCTTGTTGGGAATTTGCACATATATGTAACACAATTCTTTTTTCATCTCCCTTCCTTCTTCTCCCTTCATCTCTGGATTTCCTTCCCTTTTGAGAAAGTTCTATCTCCTTGCTTCCAATTATCTATCTTTTATTTTGCTCTTTATTTATGCTTCAGGTTTCTTGTATCAGAGAAACTATGAGATATTTAAACTTGTGTGTCAGACTGTTGGTGGACTGTAAACTGGTACCACCACTATGGAAACCAATATGGAGATTCCTCAAAAAACTGAAACTGGGGTTTGAGGATTTAGCTCAAGTGGTAGCATGCTTGCACAGCAAAAGCAAGGTCTGGAGTACAATCCCCAGCACTGTTTCACCACCAAAAAAACCCCTGAAACTAGAAAATCTATTTGATCTAGCTATTTACTTTCTAGATATCTTCCTCAAAAGTTAAAGTCATTATAGTATAGCAATACGTGCATAGTCAGGTTTATAGCAGCACAACTCATAATAGCTAAATCTTGGAAGCAGTCTATATGTCCATCAGCAGATGAATGCATAAGAAAATGTGGTACTTACACAAATTGGAGTACTACTCTGCCATTAAGAAAGATCAACTTGAGTCATTAGTAGGAAAATGGGTGCATTAAAACAATAATGTTATGTAGTGTTCTTTTAAAGTGTATTTCCATAATAACAATTTAATGCAAATCTAAAAAAACATGTAAGGTGTCCCCTGCAAAGATATGAAATACTGAGATGATGTGTTTTATAATATCCTAACAGGAATTGATCAACAGAGCAGAACTATTTGTATATGTGTGTATAAGTGTGTGTGCAACCTTTAAAACCATACTCATTCTAAATGACTTAGAAAGATTTTGGAGGGAATTGCAGTCTTCATTATATTTAGGTTTTTGTGGTATATGTGTATAAATGATAAACTGCTCTCTGGTAAGTCATCTGCAGTGACCCCATAGACTGTGGTGGCCGTGGATGTTACAATACCCTGTGTTCTGTCCACTATCAGCTGGCCTTTCTGGTTGTCTGCTCTCCACCATGACTCCTTTATTTCTAATCTAGTGTACTTTATCACTGGGTGAAAGCTCAAGGAAAGTTAGAGACCTGAAGTCATAAACTTTATCTCATACCATAAACACCAGCAGGTAATAAACTAGTAAGTATAACATGCCTCTGCTGGGGTGCACACTGTGCCGTGAGGGCTTTGTCATGGTGCCCGGAAACCCACATGACTTGATGTTCCCTGCCTGGTTTAGTCTCAAGTGCCTTTCATATCTGAATGCTGCTTCTATTTGTGAAAATATACATACTAACATCTAAATATTATTCTGCTAAACTTAAATTCATTCAAATACTTATTATGCATGCATACTGCTTCCTATTGCTTTGCAACTGTTTGCTCATTTAATTTGTAGAATAAGCCTGTGATGTCAGTACTATTGTTCTGACCATTTGTAGAGGGGGAAACTAAGAAATGAAGACACTGAGTAACCTGCCCAAGTTCATATATCCAGCAGGCGCAGAGCAAGGCTTTGAACGCTGGTGCTCTGACTGCAGAATACACGCTTTGCAACAGTTACGCCGTGTCATGCTCGTTCAGCAGAATTTCTGAGGACGGATACGACAGGCAAGAGAACGAGCAGGAAATGAAGGAAATGAGACAGTCACCTCTGTAACTGAATTCGGTGAGACAGAGGCTACACATGACAGAAACAGCCACACAGGTCACTGCAAGAATCTGCAGTTGGGAGGAGCCGTCATGAGTGGGAGTCTTTGGTGAAGAAATGCTCTTTGGATTCATTAAAAGATGGTTTGAATTTTAACAAGAATTTATATTTAGGGAATCAATATTGGCAAGAGGATGCTCTAGGCAAAGAAAATGGTGCAAGATTACGGGGACTGACAGTTAAGGTTTGATTGAAATCATGAGACGTGTAGAGGTAGATAAGACGCAAAGAACATCACTTGGACCAGAGGTAGAAATTCTAGACTGAGCATTTCGAGTTTAAACTGGTAAATGGGTTTAATTCCACTACCTTACCCCGAGTGAGCTTGGTCTCCTGTAGAAAGAAGGAAGCGATGATGAGTCCTCCAGAGGAGGGAGTCTACTTGTCACTCTCGTCACTGTAAGAGGAAGGCGGCCAGGTGGGCTGGGAGCAGGGAGAAGTGGGGTTTCTGCTGGGACCAGGAGATGGGTCCCTTTCCCAGAGGGGCACTGGTTTCTAGAGATCTTTTTTGGAAGAAAACTCTGTTCTGTTGTGGAAGTGTCCCCTGCCATCTGAGGGAACCTACAGGAGCTCAGGAGGCACGAGGCGGGGCAAGGTTTCTGGGTAACAGGGCAGGCCATGCTTGAAAGTGGTTGTCCGTGAGCGACTATGGCCTGCTACGTGGGCCTGCGAAGCCATGTAGAGGTGATGATAAAGCTAGGAGACGTCATCAGGGCATAAAATGGACCATCTTATTTCCTCTACTTTTTTCTTTATTAAAACAATTACTCGGTTGAAGTTAAGCAGTTAACTCCTACACGAATAGTCCTTAAACTAACTGGCTGGTAGCTCTTGCTGCTGTCCCATAGACTTACTAAACCTCGGATTAGCACCTGCAGCGTCACAGAAAGTGTCTTTTCCCCAGTATTCAAAAAGCTTTATGGTGACTAAAGCTTGGTGACACAAAGGCTCACTTTCTAAAGTACCAAAGAATCTAACTTTGTTTTTGGTAAGAATCCTTCCTGGGAATATATGATTGGATGCTTGTATGGTTTGCGTCTAGGACGTTCCCCAAAAGACCGTCGCACTCAGAGGTCGGGCTTTGGGAAGGGGATTGCGTCACGGGGGTGAGATGCTCATCGGTGGGTTTACCCCATGATGAGTCCACAGCTAAGTGTGTCGTTAGTGGGTGGGGCTGGTGGAAGAGGCAGGTGACTGCGGATGTGACATAGAAGGGTGCACCCCTCCCGGCTCCTCCTTCTCTCTCTGCTTCCCTACTGCCGTGACGGCCGCAGCACTTCTCCACCAAACCCTTCCTGGCTTACAGCCAACCAGCTGCAGACTGAAACCTCCAGAAACTGTGAGCCCAAACGAACATCTCTTAGTTCAAATTGTAGTTGCTGGGTATTTGTGCTGGAAATGAGAAAGCAATTCAGGTACGTGTGTGTATGTAGGTACGTGTGTATAAACATATGTGCATATTCATTGAAGAAATCTTCTGAAAAAGCCATTCAGAAAAAATTAATGCAATTTATTTCAGAAAATATCTTTGACTATAATAAAATCTCCTAAATTAAAACTCCAAAAGATAATTTTATTTTTTTCTAGCTTGGTTTTTCCTTTGTAGGAAATCAAATCAGATGATCAATTTCATATAGATTAATTGTGAAATGACTCTAACAAATGGCTATAAGTAAGTATGCCAAGTGTATCACTGGATACAAAAGCCAGGAATTCAGAGAAGTCTGGACTAGAAATATGAAGCCGCCTGTCACTGGCATGGGAATGGCTCTGAGCCCTGTGGGTGGATTGGATGGCTGAGAAATTGTTTTATAGACTCAGTGGGCCATGACACACAAGGTGACATGATAGGTTGGACTGGACAAAGCACTAAGTGGTCTGGTTTAAAGCCCTGACTCTTCTTAAGGAAATACTATTGACATTAACTTCAAAATCTGTAATTTTCATCCTGGCTGTAGAAGGACCTTAAAGAACATTAAACAGTTTGCTAAGTGTTTAGCCACATTCTGAAAGTGGCTAATGTTTATACTTACTCTTAAAAGATTATGTTTGATGTTCACAATGAGTGGAAGATGATCAAAAACTCCCTCGTTCTCAATTTAAGAACACATTGTCAAAAGGATTAATAGTAGAACTGGTGTTTGAAGTTTTGGGCAGATTCCACAACTGAACTATAAACTTCTAAATATGCTCACATATTGTATAACATCGGTGATTTTTATACATGTGGGGAAAATGAAACTCTGAGAGGCCAAATAATTTACCTACAAATACAATAACACAGGTGAAAGCACTTTATCTATGACAAAGCCCAGGGGAAATGTATCAGCATCATCCTAAAGCACCGATTAGTCAAGTTAAAATGTCCTCATGTGTAGACACATATTGTCTACTGGCTGTTCACCAACAACACCACACTTGAGTAGAGTTCTCTGTAGTATGTGAAAGACCAAGTCAGCTTGTTTAAAAGAAGGTGAAAATGCTTTTAGATTGGAATCCAAATTAGCCACAAAGTTGGAGAGAGAAGTCCGTGTTCTTCCTGAACTAGGAGGAAGGGTCTGAGGTTTGTACAAATGCAGACGAGCTCCTGAAAGACAGGTCAGCTTAGACATAACTCAAGTGACAAAGCCGAGGAGACTCTACATTCTGATCAATACATAGATGGAGGTGGAGCAGAGGAAACCAAGAGGAGTATCTACCCCCAAATCCTGAACATAAGGCATGCTTGATTTTCTGCATGCCACACATGCCAAAGCCTCAGGACCAAGGAGAGCTTGAGAAAGATCTAGACATGATTTCTGAAGGTCCTGTAGACTGCCATAATATTGCCACTAGGTGTTGGCAGGAAGTGGAGAAAGCCTGAGATTTTTTTCAAACAACGCAAATATTGTCCCATGTTCCAAAGACTACCAGAAGCCAACTCACTCCCCCAGCTCAGTCACTGGGGAGCCTAGCGATTGAATGACAAACATACCTGAGTGTCTGGTCCTGGGTCCACAGCCAGAGCAGGGACCGAGGATGGACCTCGGTAAGCCACCCTCTATTACCTCTCCATTTTCTCATCCAGCATGGGAGTACTATCCACTCCTTCTTACTCTGTGAGCGTGTTGTGTAGATTAGCATGATGGAGTTTGAAAGGTGCTATTTAAATATAATATGTCATTAAAGTATTATCATTCTCATTGCTAGCGATTATCTAGAAAGCTTTAGATCACCCAGCTGTTTCTGGGATTCAGCTTTCATGATCAGGTGCTATTATTTCTCCTTCCAAAGACGTCATATTTCTTTGTCACGTGGCATGGAGTTTGTCGTTTTGAGATCTAGAGTCATGGTCACAGGTCTGGGTCTCACCTCAATTAATTCAGAGTGATGGCAGCAGTAATAATAAAAAAGGGGAACAGAGAAATTGGTTAAAAGGAATTTTGCCTTGTCTGTGAATTTTCATTTGGGGAGGATAAGGTGAAAAGTGTGGGCAAGGCCGATTTAGAGTGTGACATTGCCATTTAGCTACAGATATAATGAAGTATGAAACGTCCAGAGTTTGGCCACATTGCAGGTCTACCTGCCTGGCACACATTGGCTCACATCTTATCCCAACTTTTATCCCAACTTTGTACCATTTCCTACAAGGCTGTTTTTGTCTTTGCTCTTTTCTTTACAGATAGCTCTTATTCGGCATCTCTCAGCAAGATTCATTTTTATTTTTATTAACACATGTTTGCAGTACGTAACAATTGCATTCATTGTGGAAATTGGTACCTGTACATAACACTTCTGAATTCTTTTTTCCCCTTCCCCTCCTCACTCCTGATCCCTTTCCCATTCGCAAAAGATCTATCTCCCTATTTCTTAATATCTATCTTTTATTTTTCTCTTTATTTATAATTTGGGCTTCTCATATAAGAGAAACCCCATGATATTTAAGCTTGTGTGTCTGATTTATTTCACTTAATATAATGGCTTCGAGGTGCCTCCATTGTCCTACAAATGAATCAAATTTATCCTTCTCTACAGTATTTTATTTATATTTGCTCCCATAAAAGTATTCCCGTGCTAAGTAGAAATTCGTACGGTCAGGGCTTTGTAAAATTCTTTGTGGTCCAGGTGAAGCATGTCTTGCTCTTTCTGACCTTTTGCCTTTTGACCCCTGCGTGATCGGATCTGGCCTGTTCTCCCTGTATGGACTGAGTATCTCTCTAGTTCCTGGGCTGAGACATGGACTTGTTAGGCAGGTCCAGGGTCCCGGGAGCCGGGGAAGGGGATGGGACTGAGGTCAGAAAATGAGAACAGGACCCAGCTGTGATTTTAGAAAGTGTTTTGAGTACTATATTTTGAGAAGAGTCTTAAGATTTTTCTGCTCTATTTTGTTACCTATACATACTTGACAAAGACTCAAGAGAAACAGTCACATTTTTTGGCTTTTATTCATCCTTTAATATCAATAACTGCTTTTCAAAAAAGTGCTCACGGTGCACCCCTTCAGGACGCAGGCCATGCCCCTTCCTGAAGTCTGAAGAGACCTTGGAACTCGGATCACTTTCTCTCCATCTGCGGGGACTTGCTCTGGCCGTGAGGAAGAGCACCATTCGGGGTTTATTTATTTATTTATTTATTTATTTATTTTGTTGTTATTATTATTATTATTTTTTTTTTGTGGTGCCGGGGATCGAACTCAGGGCCTTGTGCTTGCAAGGCAAGCACTCTAATCACTGAGCTAAATCCCCAGCCCCTGGGGTTTATTTATTTTGAGAGGGCTCTACCTGAAAAGTGTTGCTGTTGCCTTCAGGCTGCTCTGTCTACACACTTGTTGACAGTTTGCAACTAAGGAATTCACTTAAGAAGCCATAAATCTAAACACAGACTCGCTTTCCCTCTGGTGGACTTTCGCTGCCGCATTGAGCATGTACCGCAGGTCCTTTCTTCAGTCCAATTCTCTCTCGGCAACTTTGCACAGGAATCATGCAGGGAGAACTTTCCGGTGTGAGTTTTCCACTAAAAGTCACTCTAGCCCTCTGTGCTCATTAACACAAAAGACAAAGAGGGTTATTTTTCTGTAGATAGCAAGACTGCAGTTATGTATACAATACTGGAGACACACAATGCTCCCAACACACAAAGCACTTGGTGACAGATTGTGGGATTCCGGCTCCCCTTGCTCTGAGCTCTGTACAATGAGTCCTCTTATCTACGGGCGGGGCCTTCCTATCTTGCGAATTGTGAGCCTGTACATTAGGTGGCAGGTCCTCCCACCCCTGCCCCCCAGAGAACAATGGGGAATCCCAGTCTTTCTGCCCGGCCATCTCTTTCCCTTGTCTATTATGATATTGGCGTTCTTACCATTCCAATGTCTTCAGCTCCTACTGTGAGCAGAAAAGAAGAAAGCTAAGCATTACAGCTATTGTCAAAAGGTTTAAAATGGCTTATAGAGATTAATTTGAAGTGACACTGTGCAGTTCAACATTTGGTGACGGTCATTTTCATTTATTTGACCATTCTGTATGCTTCTGGCCTGAGAAAGCTTCCTCGGGAAATGGCCCTGTTTTCTGGATTTTTCTTCAAAGTGAAATAAGTGTTAAAGAACATGACGAGTGGGCCCTGGCTAGAGTATTAACGACTGTGCAGGGTACATTTCCAGTAAACAGTTATTGGTGAATAATCAAGAAGTGCAAACTAGTAAGTCATGCAGCATTTAATCAACAAATACTACACCCTGCCTTTTTTTTTTTTGCAAACACCTTGTTCTTCCTTCACGGAAGCACCATGTCAATGAATGAACACTCACTCTTCGGCTTAATTGGCATGCTCACTTACCAACTGTTGCTCGTCAATTAGGATTCAGAGAACATTTCTAAAAATCTGTCAAACCCTCCGTTTTTAGCATGCGAGAGTTGGTTGTGGCAAACCCGAATGCTCAGTTCCGTGGTGCCACACCAGCTGCTGTGGGCTGCTATTTATTAGAAAATTGTTAGGATATGTGTGCTTTCTAAAACTGTCTTTTCTCCTCCTAAAATATGCTGTTGTTTTAAAAAGATGTAGTGTAGACTCTCAGAGAGAACACTTCGTCGTCGTAATCTGTGACAACCTGTGGAGTAACCAACCCTGCCTGTCCCCCTTCATGTCCTTGAAGTCCCCACCCCATTTCTTCTCGCCTACGTTCCCTGTTCAAAAAGCGGCTTCCACAATGGCTAAGAGGTCACTGTTTTATCCAGTATCATTCCAATCAGTGACATCTCATTTGTTCCTTCTCTCTGAAGTCGGTACCATGTAAAAGAAAAGTTAAAACAAAAGGTTATTTACACAAATGCTTTTTCCACCTGACACCTACCTGATGGGTACGGATATGTAGTTACAATGAGAGACACACTTTTCATTTCATTTGGACATCGAGACTGGAGGAAGACAGAAGGAGCAAGAGAGAGAGAGGGAGAGAGAGAGAGAGTCCCCTACAGACACCCACAGCTCTACTCGTTTTCCTTAGAGGCCCTCATCTTGTTCAAGCAAATGACCTCATTCCTTTCTTGACTTTCTGTCTGCTCTTTTCCATCTCTTTGATGAATTTTATTACTTTCTCTTGTATCACTGGATGATCGTTTAATTAAAAATTCCAATTGCTTATTAAAAGTCTATAGGTTGCGCAGCACCATAGAAGTCTGTGAAATGAAGGAATTCTGACCTGGTAGGGTTTATGTTCTTAGGAAATGATTATTGGAACATCAAATGACTCCAAAACATGATACTGTTACATATTTATGAATGCAAGCCAGTGTAATTTAAGCTGAGTACACAAACATAGAGGCGGAAGAAGCCTGGCTTAAGGTATTTCTTCGAGTTGCAAATTACAATAATTGCTGGCGAAAGGCGGCTGAGCAGTTACTGAAGAGGGAAATAGAATTTTCAATCCCTAGAAGTTGGCATGAATAACTATTACTCAGAAAGAAAGACAAAGGCGTGGAAGTGTTTTTAATTCTTTTCTTCCCCAGAGTATGAAAGCATCAAATGCCTATAGCTTGTTTATCCGGCTGATTGTCTAAACCAGCCCGGTACGAGCCCTTTCACCAGTCGACTTTATATCTGAGATCATGGAGCTGTACGGACTTACAGCTGCTTTTCATTTGGCTTCTGTTGCTTCTCACTGGGGGCCCAGGAAGGGAAATGATTTTGTTCATAAGATGCGTATGTTTTTGACTGTCCTGGATTTTTTTTTTTTCTTTTTTTTTGCTGTTGCTGTTCTGGGTATTGAAACCAGGGTCTCCCACACGTGAATGCTTTACCGCTGAGCCCAGCTCCGTGTGGTGGGAGGGAAAGTCCACACACTGGAGTGGAGTGAAACATACAGGGTCAGTGAGACAAGTCCCAGGACTCCAGGTTTATAGGGTTGATTTTCAACCTAATAGTCACAAACCCTCCTCCATTCCTGCTTCCTTTCTTTAGTTCTTCCTTGCCTCCTACTTCCTCCATATTCCTTCTCTCCCTCCCTTCCTCCTTCTCTCTCTTCTTCCCTCCCTCTTCCTCCCTCCTCCATTCATATATTTCCCAAATGGGCGGAGCACGCATAGCTACGCAGACTTACGGCTGTCTGCCTCCTCCTTCCTTTCCCTCCACATCCTGGAGCCCATTTGCACAATCACTTTCAAGAGGAATAAAAGCATCAACAAGTTGTCAGTTGGGTACTTCTTTTACATGAGGGAAATTTCATGACAATTTCATTCTCGTAGTTAAGCAGCAAGCCCTCATTTCATCTTGCCTAATGTGTCTGATGTCTTAAGTTTGAAAAATTCATCTCCTGTGTCCTTGAAAACATTTTGTGGCTCAGTCTTTCCTCAGAAGACAGAGCAGGTTATTTTCGCTGTCAGCAGCAATCCACATCATAATACCTTGAGATATAGAGATATCTGCTCTTTCCTAACCTCACTTATCATAGTAGCAGGAGCTGTGAGACACTAACTGTGTCGGCGGGTGTAGAAATAGAGCTTTCTTTCCTGGTGACCCCAACAGTCCTGGGACTGGAAGCAGGAAAGAGTTCTGGTGAAATTGAAACTGAAATCGAAACTGAAGGGGCCCCTCACCTCTTACTACTAGACTAGCTAGACTGGACTGACCAGCCGTGAGTTAGGGGCGTCTAGTTAGGAAAGAGAAATTCAGTCAGAACTTAAGATCAGTCTGTTCTCTCCAGGTGGAACCACCTGGAGGTTTGTTTCTTGGTCAAATCATAGTGAAAAGAGAAAGTGAGCATTATTCTGTAGTTTCACTGGGCTGTGTCCTTGTAAGTCCAGCCCTGTGACCCCAAGTGCCTGAGCCGAGATGCTGCAAACCTCAGAGAACATGGTGGTTTCTGAAAGATGGCTCACCTCCAAGACCCTAAAACACACTTGTGACTCAGTTTCCTTTCCAACTGTTACCGAAAAGTGATGTCAACTCCTGCAAGATTAGCTAAAAGATGTGGCTTTACCAGTATTGAGAAAACAGAAAGAATTAATGTACTTGGTTTGTGAAGGGCAAATCTGTGTACATAGTCTTATTAAGCAAATGAAGGAAAAAAAGCACATTACAGAGAAACCGATATATGTTTTTGTTTTGCTAAGAATTAAATGTATACATTTCTTTCTTTAAAATGGGAGAAATACTTTTCCCAAATTAAATATACACTCCCTGCGATGTTTGCTGTGAAATGTAAGATCCACTTGCCACTTGCGCAGATGACGTGTTGGGTGAAGAAAACAATTTTGAGGGCTCGGATTTGATCATATTGGCTGGAGGGCAACTGTCTGGTTTTGTCCTATCCTCGTGACGCTTCTCATTCAAAGTAGCAGCGCGGTCGGCTGGTGAGATTATGGAGCAACGAGAAGCACCCAGAGAATTTAAGGGGAAGAAAACCACCTGAGAGCGGCTCACAGACGTAACAATCTACTCTGCAGTTTTCTCTCCTTTGTCTTTCTTCAGACCTCTCTTCTGACCACACTGTGTGCAGGGGTGAAGCATCGTTGATGGGACATAAATGAAAAGCTTCATGAAGTAAATGGGTTTGGAGGAGGGCTCTAAAGGGCTTTTCCACAGCCAGAGCGGCTATTCCATGGGCAGAAAACATTCAGCCTTCCCTGAGCTAAAATACTGCTGAGAAGGGCAGATAATTTTCCTTTCAACCAAGAAAACAATGGATGCAATTATTTAAAATCTCAACCCTTAACATTTCATGGCAGAATAAAGATACTTATAATTTGAGGAATGTTATCTTTTTCCATTCAGAGGGCTCAGTTTATGATACCTTGAAATCTAAATTAAGTGAAAATGAAAAATCTCCTTCTTTATTATTTTTTCCATAATTTGCAGAATGTTTTCTTTTCTTCTTCAGAGGGGTCAAGTTTGTGAGACCATGAAGTCTAACTCAGGTGAAAATGAAAAATCTACTTCTTTACTTCTGCCTTCTTAGCTTTTCCTAAAACACAAGTGGATTTTGGGGGTGGGGTACATAGATAATTCTTGGACAGGAAGTCTCCACAGTCAGATGTCAGCTGGCCTGGGGGCCCTGTGAAGTTGTACACTCTAGGGACTCGTGGGCTCATAAACTTTTTATTGAGATGGCATGGGCTGCCCCTATCTGATTTCAAATTAATTTTCTATGGAGACATATTTCTATATCTATGTCTGTATCTACAGGAGAGATACTTTTGACCTTCATTATTACTTTCCATTGGATTTTGCCAGAACCAGATAATACAATGGATGGGTATTTATTTCATTTTCCTGCTAGAGGAAATCCACACAACTTTCAGACTGCCCAGAATCCTTCAGTCAAATGCCGATTGCTGATGAACACTCCCATGCACCTGGTTTTATGGGTGGTGAGAAATCATTTCTCTCAAGGGTCCAGTATCTGTAAACCTCCTTTACACCAGTAAGGAGTGGTATACAGCCAAAACTCAACTTACTCCAAATATTTGGTCTAGAATTTGCTTTTGAAATCCAGTGGATATTAGAAATAAGAATTTGAAATCCCCTGGGCACCAGAGGGTACTGTTAAAATCTGTGAATGTTTTGAAAGGATTTAATTCAGATCCAAATCCTTAATTTTCAGTTTATGTTGTAGGCTTTCACCCTGAAAGGTAACTAATTACTGAACAATGTCCCTGGCCTCTTGAAAAAAACAGTGTGCTTTATTTATTATTATTATTATTTTTTTACAGAAAATCTTTATAAAGAAAGTTTCATGGGGCTGGGGATTTAGCTCAGTGATTAGAGTGCTTGCCTTGCAAGCACAAGGGCCTGAGTTCGATCCCCGGCACCACCAAAAAAAAAAAAAAAAAAAAAAAGAAAGTTTCATGATCAGAACATCTTCACTTTGGAGTAGAGGTTTACGAGAGTGATAGTTGGGATTCACCACTGGGATTTCCTCTCTCTATTTGATGAAAAAGTGCTTCTTTCCCTGGAGTATGAAGAAAGGAAAAGACCTGGGGAGCAAAGGAGAGAACGGTGCTGTCAGCTCTGAGAAACCCAGAAACCAGTTGTTCTCGTTTTAAAAGGTATTTTTGTGACCTTTGATTCAAATTAATGCCTCATAGGTAGGGGTGTACATTTGGTTTATTTTTGGATAAATATCACTCTTGAGTTTGAAATACGAAAAATTTCCTGAGAAAAGCTTGTAAAACCCTTTGGGCAGTAGTGTTCAAGGGAATCAGAAACATGTGAGTTCAAAGTTCTCTGAAAACACGCGGCTGTAAGTGTTTGAAAGGACAATTTGGGGTTTTCCTGAACCCCAAATTTGAGCTGTGTGGCTTCTGGAAGGAGTTTCAGATGTGGGACTGTGTTCTCTGTGAAGCTGGGATCACTTCCCTCTGCTTAGAAAGGTCTGCTTTTAGTTCTACATTGGGGGGGAAGCACGGTATGAATTTATTTTTCACACCACAAGTGGTCTTGGTGACTGCCACAAAAATTTTGGTTTAACCAGTATTGAGCCCTGTCTTGCCAACGGTGAACTGTGTTCTGAGCTGCTGGCAATCGGGGGACCTTGCTGTTGACATGATGAAAAATGTAATTTGCGCCCTGGGCCTCAGTTTCCTGCTCTGTCATGTAAGGAATGAATTGAGCCTCACCACAGACATGAATCTGGATCCAAAGATGGGTGAGAATACTGCTCCAGGCCCAAGGAGACTGTTTTCAATTTGTTTTACCATCAAATCTATAAACAAGCCCTGCAAAAGAAAATACCATCTTGGACAGAATAGTAGTGAGCAACCATAAAATGTTATTTTCTTTCCTCTTAATTTTTCAGGAAGGTAGTAATGGAGTCTGTGGTCCCTTTAGCTATTGAGGAGTGAAAGACTCCAGAACAGAGAAGCCAGAGCTTGCTGCCTTTTATAGTTACTTATTTGAGGGAAAAGGGGCCCATGCCAACCACTAATGGTCCATCCTACTCTGCTCTATGAAAATTCCTGCTGTATTCTAGTTACCTGCTTCACATTTTACTTCTGCATGCATTAGGAAACCTGTCCGAGCTCTCTGTGGGGAAGATTTTCTCTTGGCCTACCAGGGGCTAGATTAAAATCCTAGACAATAAAAAATGTGTGTTCCAGTTTTAAATCCTGGATATATAATGCCTAAAATGACATCTTACTATCTCCACTGAGAGACTCTTAGTCAAACATCTTGACATCCACTTCCATGGAAGCAGAAAAACGTTTCCCAGAATCCAATAACATTTATATTTGTGAACAAGCTGGCAAAATATGATTCATTGAATTCTGAGTGTGTTTTAACTGGAGTACTTCATCCGCAGGATAACAACACTTGGACAATTTGGCATGGTAGAAGAACTGAGGTGCTCCATAGAAGATACTTTCCAGGTGGTGAAAAGATAGTTAAGTATCAACACTTTGGTCTCTTAACTATTTTTAAAGATTATTTCCTGAATGTATGTGATGCTTCCTTCTATCCTCAGTAGACGGAGGACAACTGAAGTCTGAGGCCAGTGTCCTCATGAGGCTGGTTTCTGGCAAGAATCTGTCCTTGGTGTACAAGTGGTCTCCTTCCCTGTTCCCTCCAGTGCTTCTCCCGTGTGTGTACACCCCTATGTCTCTTCCTCTTCTTACAAGTCACCATTCTTACGGGATTAGGATCCCCGACTTACAACCTTACTTACTTCCTCCAAAGTCCCATGTCCAAAAGAGTCATGTAGGGGATTAGGGCTTCAACATACATATTTGCAAGGGACATAAGTCAGTCTATGGCAGAACTACTTTAGAAAGTCTGGGAAAAAAAAAAAAAAGTCTGGGACCCAGCCGGATGCAGTGGTGCAGATCTGCAATCCCAGCTAGCTGGGAGCTGGCGCAGGAGAACTGTAAATGCACAAGTTCAAGGCCAATCTGGGCCAGTTAGTGAGATCTTGTCTCCAAATGAAACTAAAAACAGAAAGGACTGAGGGCGCAGCTCAGTAGGAGAGCCCTTGCCAGCAGGCACGAGGCTGTGGGTTGATCCCCAGCAGTGCAAACAGTAAAAGGTCCAGGCTCCCCAAGAGAATGGTCCCACCGTCTTTCTCCACTCAGCGCAGGAGGCGCCGGGGCCCACGCGATCACTTGTCAAGGCCCAAAGTAGCCTCGCTGTGTCTGAACAGGAATGCCGCAGTGACTCTCTCGACGCCGAGACGTGGCACCCGACGCCCATGACTCCCAGGAACACAGGTTGATTTGGGCTTAGAGGTTTCAGTCCGTAGTTGGCTGGCTGCCTCCCAGGCAGGGCGGCTTGGCAGAGGGGTGTGGCAGAGGAGGGACGCTCACAGCACAGCAGGCAGACGGGAAGCAGGGAGAGACAGACAGAGCTCAAAGGAAGAGGGAGAGAGACAGACGCTTTCAGATCATGCCCCCAGGGACCCGCCTCCTCCATAGGGCTCCACCTCCCATTGTCACACTCAGCTAGAAACTTACCAGCGACTAATCCACTGCTGAGTGTCACGCTGCCGTGAGCCAGTCACCTCCCAAAAGCCCCACCTGTGAGCGTGTGAGGCTTTTGGGGGGACAAGGTATAACCCCAGGACCTTCCATGGCTGCGTCTGGTGTGGGCAGCATCATGTGCCAGCGCCCTTCGGGTCCTGCGTGCCAAACCACTCAGGGACGCCTGTCAGACCATCTGTGCAGAACCGGAGCGCGATTAAGGTGCAGAGCATTTTGTCTGCCTGCGCTGCCTCAGAATCCAGCAAGGCACCGCCGCATCTTGGAGAGGACGGGACGTGCACATCCAGGCCGAAGCCTGGTCACTGTATCGCTGACGCAGCCACAGTGAAGACTCCATCATTAACTTGGCTCTCGTGGCACTTCGGGGCGCTCGTTACCCAGCTCGGCCAGACTGCACTGTGTCCTTCTGTTTCTGTGATGCTCAGCAAAAAGTTGTTGCTCCTATGAAGCTCGAAGGTAGTGCATGCTTTTTAAGGAATAAAGCACTGACCAATTCTTTCTTTCTTTCTTTCTTTCTTTTTTTACTTCTTAAATTTTTTTTTTACCAAGAACATGTATTGGTACATTGTATGCATAGTGATCACATTCATCACGGTTATTTTGCACCTGTACATGGTATATCTTGGTTTCCCCTCTTCCCCATCCCTTCCATTCCCCTGTCCCTATTTACAGCAGGTTTATTTACATTTTTCCGTTTTTTCTCTTTCCTCTTTTTCCCTTGCTTTCCTTTTTTTCCCTTCTCCCTTTCTAGTTCTTCTTTGAATGTTATCTTCCTTTTTAAAAATATCTATTACACCTCTTTGTCCTCATTTACACTTATGGTTTCTCATATCAGAAAAACAATTTGATGCCATACTCATGAGTGACACGTTTATTTCACTTAAGAGTATGTTCTCAAGGTATATCCATTTACATACAAATGTCTCTAATTTATCCTTTTTTATGGCAGAGTAGTACTCCATTGTGTAGAAAAACCACATCTTCTTTAGCCATTCATTAGTTGTTGGGCATTTAGGTTGTTTCTAAGACTTAGCTATTACAAATTGTGTTGCTATGGACATGGTTGTGCATATATCCCTGTGGTATGATGATTTTAATTCTTCTGGGAAGATGCGCAGTAGAGGAATAGCTGGGTCAAATGGAACCTCTAGTTGTAGATTTTTGAGGAATGGACCAGTCTACATTCCCATCAATGGTGAAGGAAGGTTCCTTTTCCCCCACAGCCCCACCAGCACTTGTTATGGTTGATTCTTTCATAATCACTGTTCTTTCTGGAGTGAGATGGAATCTCAATGTTGTTTCGATTTGCATCTCTCAAATAAGTAGTGATGTTGAACACTTTTTCAGGTATTTATTTGCCATTTTTTTCTTCATCTGAGAAATGTTTATTCATTTCACATGCCCATTTTTGGATTGGGTCTTTGGATTTGGGAGATTTGATGTTTTTGAGTTCTTTGTATATTCTAGGTGTCAGATCTTTGTCTGAGGGACAACTGGCAAAAATTTTCACCCAGTCTGTGGGTTTTCACCGTGCTCTGTAGGTGATTTCTTTTGCTGTACAAAAGACTTTTAATAGGATGTGGTCCCAAGCACTAATTCTTTGTATTATTTCCTGTGCAGTCTGGGTTCTCTTCAAAAATTTTTTCCTACTGCTATGTCTTTTTTTCCCCCTACTGCTATGTCTTTGAATGCTCTTCCTATTCTATTCTCTTTAGTGTATCTGTTTTAATGTTTAAATCTTTGACCCACTTCGATTTTAGTTCAGTACATGGTGAGAGACATGTATCTAGTTTCAGTTTTCGGCATGTGGTAAGCCAATTTTTCCAGCACCATTTATTAAAGAGACTATCTTTCTTCCAGTGAGGGTGTTTGGCACCTTTGTCAAAGATGAGGTATTTGAATGTGTTTGGAGTTCTTTCTGCGTCTTCTAATCTGTTCCACTGATCCTCGGGTCTGTCTTTTTGCCAGTACCATGCTGTCTTTATCACAGTAGCTTTGTAGTATAGTTGCAGGTCAGGGATTGTGATGCCCCCTGCCTTGGCCCTGTTGTTTAGGATTATTTTTGCTATTCTTCATTTCTTCTGGTTTCAGGTGAAATTCATGATTGCCCCTTTTAATTTGGTGAAGTATATTAATGTTTTTTTTTTTTTTTAAATTGGAATTGCATTAAATCTGTATAGTTATTTAGGAAGTATGGCCATTTTCACTATGTTGGTTCTTCCTACCCAGGAACCCAGTATATCTTTCCATTTTCCGATATCCCTTTCAATTTCCTTCTTTACTGTGGTTTTCTATGTAAAAACCTTTTATGTCCTTCATTAGACGGATTCCTAAGTATTTCATTTTTTTTTTTTGATGCAATTGTGAAAGGTATAGCTTCTGTTATTTCTTTCTCAGTGAGTTTGTTATTGGTATATAGGAATGCTATTGACTTTTGGGTGTTGACTTTGTATCCAGCTGCACAACCAAATTTAGTTATTAAATCTAGAAGTTTTTCACTGACCAATTCTTTCTTTCACTTAGGTTTTGAAAAATGTAATACTTGTATTAAACTGCAAAATTTTCTAGAAGGCTGATTTAGTTATTGTCTAACAATTGAGAAGTTGGTAAAAATTGACCTCTTTGTGAAATAAGTTTTAAGGTCTATACATTTTCAGTGTATATTACAATAGCTATTTGGGTTGAGCATCTATGACATGTAACTTAAGCCTCTCTACATGCTAGTTCATTGCATTGCTGGTCATCGTAGGTAAATCTGTGGCCCGCACTGGCTGGGGCGGTGGATGGTGGAATGAACCAGGTGGTGTGGACTGTCTCAGTGTGCCGAACTACCACTTCTGAAAATCACTGGCTTCAGACTTCAGGGCCTGTTTATGTTTCCATTTAAAAAAAGAAACTCTGAAGTTTTGTATAAAAAAGTCCCATATTTTTAAAAGATTTTTTTCCCACAGAAATTATATAGAACATTGGGGTAGAGAGAATCCAAAACTGTAAAAGTGAATGAAAGGATATACGTACCATTTTGTGTTGCTAGTTTTTCTAACAGACTGTCTCATCCGTCACATAATTTTCTCGCCAGATTCAGTGGACATCTCTTTTCTGTGTAAAACCCAGGGACAGGTGTCATGGGTGGACCGACCTCGGCCCACAGTAGTGAACGTCTCCTTGTGTACTTTACTCTTAGCCCTTCAGCCAGTTCCCCTCCACCAAGAGTCAGCTGCTCTTTGGTTGTCTCCAGACCTGGTGAAGCTAACCGTACTTGGTTCATTTCCGAGCAGTGTAAGTTAGTAGGACGCACAATGGTGCAGGACAAGAGCAGAGCGGGTATTGTTGCCCTGAAACTCAGCCTGACCTCTTCCCAGCGATCCATAAATGCTCATCACTAAAAATTTTTGCTGTTAACTAATTGCGCACAACTCAATCGAAGAAGGAGGGTCAGACCCAGCATCCTGCCTTCGCTTTCACGGCTACCTGTGTGACCTCACTTCACTCTAAAAAAAGTAAAAATGTGGAGATCACAGGGAATGTGTTAGCGGGAGCTCGAAGTGTGAAAGATGACGCTGAATTTCAACCAGGGAACCTGCATTCAGAGGCGTCTCGGTCCTGTGAGCATTTACGTGCTTTTAGTTCAAATGTTTAGAACAGGCATGTGTCATTTTCATCTTCCTCTGCTTAATCAACTTCTTCAACTAACTCATCAAACACAGGTGCTGAGCATTCTGGGTAGGAGGGCTCTTCCCTGTGACATGCACATATGTTTAATGAGGACGGATAGTTTCGGTGTCAGAAGACAGGGAGAAAATTCAAAATTATATTGCTAGTCTGGAATTACTGGCTAAAACTTAATAAGGTTACAAAAAAAGGCTTAATGTAGAATAAGAAAAACTGACTTCTTACCTCTGCAAGTCTGTATTTCCAGGGAAATGGGCAAAGATGTTACAAGCAGGGTCAAAAGTGTGTGGTAGTTTAGGGGAACGAGGAGCTGGGAGCCTATTGGCTGCAGATGAGATAATGGGAAATCGTTAGCTACATCCCTCAAGAGCGTACAAAAATGCTGGTTTCAGGTCGACTTCAGGGAACCTTCTAACCCGGGAGGCTGTTTGAAGTTGCCGAATTTCCCGGAAGACGTGAAGCCACCGGAGACAGTCCAGGCCAAGGATTCTTAGGCTATGTTTTCTTCCATGGGTCTTTTTAGGCAGACGCTCTTCAAAATAATATTCCTAAATTCATACAGTAAACCAATGAAAATAAGTCATATTTTTGATAAGTATTAAAATAATGAAGAAGCACACATTTTTGATATAGTCATATAAGTTCTTCATGGTGAGTATACTGAACAAGAGGACTTAGGAGGAGGTCCGTTTGATAAGCGCAATGAATCTTCAGTGATATCTGATATAAAAACATGAGTAATTTCAATGATGACCAAGTATTAGGTGCTGCCATTACAACCAACGATACAGCGGTTATTGTCGGTTGTACCACAGTGGTTATTGTTGAAGGAAAAGCAAAGGAAGATGTAATTTTGATTTATTCTCATAACACTGTGTAGATTTCCTGAATTTTGTCCGTTGCATAGAACACATCAGGGCTCACGTGCTTCTGTGAAGTGTCTTGAAACTTTTGAGTGACAGTGACTAACGAGGGGTGTTCAGAAGAGTCAGTAACATAGAGGTAATCCTGGCTTCCGGTTTTCTCCCTAGTTTTCAGGAGATCTCAGGAGAATGCTTACGAATAGCTTCTGAAGCACACACTTCTGAAAGCGAGGAAATGTTTACAGTCATAATTTATTGATGTTATAAGAAAAATGGTGTGAGAAATATATTTTTTAAATATGGTTTTGAGAGAGAGAGACACAGAGAGAGAGAGAGATAAAGACAGAGAGAGGGAGACAGAGAGAGAAAAAGAGAGAGACAGAGAGAGAATACAACCTGCCCAACCTGCCTTTGGGTCAATAGGGAAATGGTTAACTAGATTACACTCGTTTCTACCTATAGGACACTAGGTGTGTTTAATAAGATTCTATTTTTGTGCATTAAAAAAACCTCTTAATGATGCATACATATTCAGTAAGTGTTACACTTGAGACTTTCATACTTCATTGTATGTAGGTTATACCTTGATTTAAAAAAAGTTAAAAACAAGCAAACAATAAAACTTTGATGATTAAAAAAATGTAGGGGAGCAACCAGAATAGCAGCAGGTCTAGGAAATGATGCTACATGTGAAATGAGGGAAGAACTAGGGAAAATTGATTAGAAGGAGGAAGACTGAGCTTACAGGTTAGTTTATGGAAAGAGTTAAAAGACTCTTAGGCAAAATAGGTTGAAAAATATTGATGTTGAAGACCCAGGCAGACATACTGCAACACAAAGGTGAGAATTTGCCAAGTTGGTTTCCTTCCAAAGTAGCTGGGGTAGATAAAACAGTAATATATATTTAACCTCCGTCTCCAGTCCCGGGAGTGGAGTTTCTAAAATCTTTGAGTGGAGTGATAGAAGCAAGTTCTGCTGTAACATTTAGCTTTGATCTCCATTTCTTGACTTAAGGTCTTACAAGACACTTGGCATTTGAAGATTGTTGCATCTTTTTGCATGCTAATGAGATGGCTGGTAGGTGGGGGCCTTGAGATACCTTCTTTCCCCTAAAATAAGACCTACCCAGAAAATAATCAGCCTGGAAAATTAGAAATTAAAAATGCCAGCCTAATTCAGCCTGTGTTTGCCTGACCCACTGTTAGTATTCTCTTTCTTGCTGGGTACACTGTAAGACAGGTATGGCAAGGACAGGCTGATTGGGGCTAGAATTTTGGTCTCAATCAGGTTTTCCAGCCTGATTATTTTCCAGTGAGGTCTTATTTTCAGGAAAACACAGTAGCCACAAGGAGGGTGGTTACCACATGACCCCAACATGTGACTAGAGGGCTGGAGCTCTAAGCACTCTCCCTTGACCTTCGGCCACTCGACCACCAATAGCCAGTAGTTGAATCAGTATTTCCTGTGTGGTGGGCCCTCCATGAAAACTCCACGGTGATGGGATATGGAGAGCTCCAGGTAGGTGAGCACATCAGTGTGCTGGGAGGGAGACATGCCTGGAGAGCCGCCACAGCTCTGTGCCCCTGTCCCCATCACGCTCTGCCTTGCATATCCTATGTGTCTTTTCTTGCCTGTTCCTGAGTTGCAGCTTTTGTGACAAACCGTCAAATATAAGTCACGTCTTCCTGAGTGCTGTGAGCTGTTTCCGGCAGATCAACTTCAGGAGGAGTTGAGGGACTTCTTGAATTTAGAGTCAGGTAGCAATTAACCTGTGGGGAGCACGCTCACTCCAGGTCATGTTAGAATTGCACTGAATCATTCCATACCAAGATGGTGCTCAGAGTGGTAGAGAGTTGGTTGTTGGTGCGGAAGACCCTGGGACATTTGGTGTCAGAAGTGTGAGCACACACTTGACATGTGGTAGCCAGCCAAGTACTCAGGGAGAGATAGAGGCTAAGAGCTAGTGATTTCTCTATTTCCAGCAATCTCTGGTTCTTTGGTGATTGGTGCATGCTGAAGAATAAATATGAATGTTACTGGGGCTTTGTTTCTTGAAAAGTCCCGGGGTAATTTCTTAGCGCCTTGGATTGATGGTGTGGGCGAGAATAGCACATTTACACACCTCAGACTCAATCTCGTGAAGAAAGTCAACAGTAATGGTCTACATATTACAAACCACGCAGTCAGTAATCTTTAAACAAATATGTGTTAATGTGTGAATATGAAATGAATCCTTTAAAATCTCAGAAAACTCAGTCATCATTGTGCATTCGAAGAATTATCGAACATTTATACTCATTGCTTTAATAATTAATAAAAATCCAATGTTATAATCAGCATAACATAAAAAGAATTTTAATTCGGTACTAAGAATATTAGTTGAATTTTGGTATCAACACTGAACTTCTAAAATTTTAGGCTGGATATGCATAAATTGGACATCTGATTATTTGATTTACAATTTATGCTGGTTTGACTGATTTGATGTGTGTAATGCCATTTATATTGCATGAGATTTGGGATATGTGTGTATAGTCAAATATTCAGTTAAACACTGAATTTATTTATCTCCTTGGGTTGAACAATTGGTTCAAAGTTCTTAATGATTTGATTATACCTCTAGGCATATTTGTGATTTAGACTAGACATTGATAGGCAGTAATATAAAAAACTGAAATCTCCATTATTGCTTATTTTATTTGCTTGTCCACTCAGCAGTCTAAGTAATAGCTTAGTATTGTTTTGATACCTTACATCAAGTGCAAGTCTGAGAGTAAAAACCCCACGCCAAGATTCAAAATGTGTCAGATGGGAGACCATTGGGACTTTGGGGAAGAAGAGAAGAGGACATTTTTGCTGTGAGCTGATGTAACTGAATAACTCACAAAGTCACAAGTCAGATTCTGGCTATGAAGGAGACATCTGATCAGACCGTCATGCCCTGTGTTTAATGGAGTGTTGCAAGAACTCTGACACAAACCATTACCCACTATTTACTTATTCAAAGCAGAAACCTACTGGAAAATTGAGTGAAATTATCCGTACTTTAACAGCTTTGAGCAGATTGCATTATGATCAAAATTTTAGAACACACCCTTTTGAACACACAGGTATTAAGTACTAGTGAATTCTGTTATAATATTTGAATCGTCTTGTTTTACAAGGTTGTTTCCATCTGCAGAATATAAAGTACCAGGCACAACTGTGGGATAATTTAATACTGACCGCTGGATCTGCGACTGCTTGGTAGCTGTGCTGTTTGGAAGGATGCTGATATCCCAGAAACTAGGTTAATTTTCACACTCTTCATTTCTTGACAGTTCTATTTTATTTCCAAATTTCCAACACTTGCTCTTAATTTGAGTTTCTTGGATAGAGCTACACAGTAAACCAAACATGAACTTTCCTGTGTTTTAGGGTAATTGAAAGAAACCTTTTCAAATAGGATACAACAGGACTCTGAAACCCAGTGAACTGTCTGAGGACTATTTTATTTCTTAATCAGTTCTGAACATTACGTGGGAATATGCTTCACCTGTGGCTGTTAGTACCACTGAAAACGAACTGGAGCTGTGGTTAAAAGTGGCTTTCATGCCCTGCAAAGTTATAATGAACAACTGACATGGAAGAAACTGTCAACAAATATGATGTCATATTGTAAGAGGAAATACATAAAATTAAATAAATGCATGCCCAACTGTCTTTTAGCTAAGAGAATTGAGCTGGTTTACTGATAAATATTTTACGCATATGATATTACCCTTTAATTAATGAATTTAACAATAGACATCGCTCAAATGCTTCTGTTTCTTGCTGAATGGGACAGCTAAGCTCAACTGGCTGGAGGGACGCCTAGATTGCTAGAGCACACTTCTGGGTGTGCTGGGAGGGTCATGGTGGCGTGACCTTGGGCACTATATCTGGTCCCTGGCCAGTTCTTCTGAGGATCTCCTCCCTTGACCTCTGCTTTCTGGCTGCTACAATGTGAGCAGCTTTGCGCCACCACATCCTTCCAAAGTGAAGTTTCTGCCTTGGAGCCAGCAGACCATGTACTGAAACTTGGAAACTGTGAGCTGAGATAAACCCCTCCTCCTTTAAATTGTGAGAATTGACTATTCTGTCCCAGAAAAGAGGAAGTTGATCAATACACTAGGTATTCAAAACTTGATGAAAAGTTTATTTGCTGTAAAGTATTTTTTATCCAGAATTTTACCAAAAAAAAAAAAAAAAAAGAGCCAATCTCGTAATGGAGAACTGCCCTTGGTCTTGAAATTTCACAAATTGTAAGATCTTTGTCCCTAGTTTCCTTATTGGTTGAAGGTCTGGCACACATTGTAAGATACAACTAACTGTTTTCATTACAAAATCTAGTGACAACGAGATGGATCCTAAGTTTAATCAGATTGGCCGAATAGTCAACTTGAGCAAGACGCCACTGAAAAACTTTTCAACCATCAGCCATAACATTGGACGTAATTGCAAAGCTCAGGTACCATTTTAATGAAGCGATAACCCCTGTGCCATGTCCTATCTTTGCTACTAAATATTGTTAAAAGCATTAAAACAACTACACGGTAAATTAATATTGTGATATTGTATTGATTGCCTTTATAATTCACTGGAGGGATCCGTTTTCAGCCTAAAGATTTTATGGAGAGACCATTCCTAAACACATGCTGTACAAAGTTCGGAAAGCTGCGGTGTAGAGGAAATTGCAGCCAAAAAGTTGGTAAAATCTTATGGACTCCTGGGTCTTATTTGAGCCATATATTCTGGTTCTGAAATTATAGTCCTAACAGAATTCCTCAGATGGTGCCCTCTAATGAGCCTTCAAATGGTCATTCAAGCCACAGTGTGATTCCGTTATGAATCTAGCATATTAAAACCAGAGTGTCTCTTATTCTATATATTTGAGAAGACCAAAAGTGAGCAAATGGGAAGAAACAATTTGAAATATGACATACTGGCTACAAGGTAAGATTTTCATATGAAACAACTTGATAGATATTTAATGGATATGGCTTTGTATAAAATGATGTTGAAATTCATTATTTCTACCTATTTGGTATATTATCAGCCTTCAGTTAGGAGCTGCATGACTTCGGTACCCTGACTAGTAAGGCTGGGACATTGATGAAGAAAGGAAGACGACCTCAGATACAGAAACCAAATAAAACCAGAGGAGGAAGAGTGAGAGGTAAAGTTTTAAGGCTGTGGTTGTGGTTGGGAATGTGGTGGGTAAATACCTATCTGTCACCCTCGTGGTATCTTGCATTCCTATCTTAACCAGAAGCTGGGAAGACACCCTCTCATTTAAGGTGTGCTGGCCGGCTAACCTTGCTTTTTGTTCTTGATTGGTGCTGAAATCATAAAGTGGGAACTGTGCTTTTTATTTCAGAAACAATATTTGTCTTATTTTCTAATTATGAGAGCAATATTTTGCTGAGTGGTCAACAAATTAAACATGGAGCAAAACAGAAAGTTAAATGCAACCATAAAGCTACCACCGAGGGTTTCATCTGGCTATAATTCCTGCATGTGATTTTATATAAGATAATTCTTACAAGAATATATTTAGATTTTGAATTTCTAAGAAAAGAGTTTCTTCTCTAGAACAGTAACAGGGCAGAGAGGCACTTCAGTGTAGGAGCTGACATGTTTCATCTGCTTTCTCACCGCGACGATCCGTGTGGGGAATCCTCTAGAAACTCTGGGGCTGATGCCAGAGGATGTTGCTAGATTCCAGTTTAGAGTGTTTATGCATCACACCAGGTGCATTCGGCTCCAGGTCACAATCCCTGACCAGGAGATGTGAAAACACTGTCCACAGCCCCTTACTTTTCTTCCCAGGAGCAGGTTTGTGCTTATCTTCAGCTGGAAGGTGTTGAGGTTCTGATTCTCTGGCGGGCATCTCCTGTTGGTCTCAGAATAGCAGGTGCCTCAAGGCAGGAAGCCACCGGCTGTCAAGGGAGGGGCTTCCTGGGACAGGACTGTCCCCTCCGCATCTCTTTGATTGAGGAGGAATAGCCTTCCAGGAAGGCACGGAGACAACCCGCCACTTCTTAAATCTCTGAGAAACTGATCTCTGCCTAAGTGAAAAGGCTGAGATCACTTCACTCCACTCGCACTCCAGGCGTGTGAGAGGAATGCACTTTCCCCAAAACAACACGGTTCCTTTAAACGGAGAGAAAAGAATAAAGGGAAGTTGGTAAGGAACTGATGGTATCTGCTGTAGCTCTCCATCCCAGCCCAGCCTGGCCCCAGAGTCCTGGTCCTGACTGTGTGACTGTGCCTAACCACGGAGCTCAGGTGTCAGATAAGTGAAACCTGAGCTTTCCTGAGCGAATTATAAAGGTCTGAAACATGAAACAACAGAAACATCTCAGGTGATTTTTTTTTCACGGCTCTGCATTTTATACTGTCCTGCTTGCTATTTTAAAGAATGAAAGTAAAAGGATGAACAACTAAGAAGAACTTCCTGTTTCTGAAAAGATTTAGCATATTTTACAAATCTATGTACATTGAATATAATATCGAAATGATAGTAGAAATTAAAGGTTTGAAAAAGTACTACCAGGCATAAAAATAATGAAGTCAGAACACAGAATGTATACACAGACTTCCTTGCTTTTGCTGGGAGTGTAACACAAATTTTGCAGTTCTAAATTTCTTTAAAAATCAATGGATTCATGGTCCTATCAATTGTGAGAGACGCCGTACACATGAATAATTGATTGCCTGATACTCTGGTAAACTATTTCCTATGAACAGGTTCACTGACATTCGTAGAGTGGCTGTGAACCTTCAGTGTAACATTCATAGAATGGCTGCTGTTAAAGTTACCATAACCTCAAAATAGGTACCCTACGAAAAGAGAAAGAAGGCCACTGTTAGGGTTGCAATCCAAAATGTCCCCCCAAAGGCTCGCTGTGTTGGAGGCTGATGGGCTTTATGGGAAGCGTTTAGATCAGGGGGGCTCCGGCTTCATCAAGTGGATTAATCCATGAATGAGTTCTTCATCAGAAGGACTGTGAGGCGGTGTCGCCTAGCTGGAGGAAGTAGGTCACTGGACGCATGGCTGGAAGAGTGTGTCTTGTGGCCTGTCCTTTTCTGCCCTCCCCCCCCCCTCTTTCTCTCTGGAGCTTTCCTCCACCATGCCCTTCCCACCGTGACGTTTCTGCCTTGGAGCCAGCCTACCACAGACCGAAACATCTGAGATTGAGGGCTAAAGTAAAGCTTCCCTCCTTTGAGATGTACATGTCAGGCCTTTTGTCCCAACAGGGGAAAGGCGAGCAGCCCAGGCATCAGCACAGTGGGTCGAGCTGGGATTGCAGCCCGCAGCCCGTGCCCCGAGGCCTCTCTTCCGGGGCTGCTGAGGGCATTCCTTGTGAGTATGCACTTGTAGTTTCTTTCTTTCTTTTTTTTTCCTGTGCCCTACAATACAGGTGAGCTTTTCAAAGAAGCCTGGCTGTGAAGGGAAGGACACAGCCTGCCACCCTCGTCAGCCTTGTTTACTCCCGTTTCCCTGCTCTGTTAGTGCACAAGGCTTCCGTCTCTAACTTTTGACAGAAGACGGAGCTCTGGGGTACCTGTTAGCACTCAGCAGCCACCACTCCTCTCTGACAGGAGCATCTCGGCTGCCCTTCAGGACTCCACCCCTCCTCCGTCTGCTGGATCCCACACCCTCTGCCTTGCCCGCTCCTCTCCGATCCTGTCCTTGGCTTTGTGCCTTGAATTCTGCTCTCTTACATCCGTATGGCACTCGGGGGCAGTGCGGCCTGGTGGTTAAGCCCTCTGTCCGAGTCCTGACCCTGTGAGTTTAACTCCTGACCATGCTGTTGCTTTGTGTCTCCTTGGGCAGAATGCTTCCCTTCTCTGGCCCTCAGGTTCTTCAACTGTACAAAAGGTGACAAGGACACATCAATCTAACACGCGTGTTGCAAGGACCAGGCAAAGTAAAATTCCTGAGGCGCATACACCTTCAAGAAGCTGTTAACCTTTGGGCATGACAGGTGAAGTTTTGCCTTTCAGTCTTGTTCTCTTTGCTCTTCCTCTATCCGGTGAGCTTCCTCTTCTGTTATGACCTCTCCCACTCTCTGCTTGCCGAGGCACCAGACGGCCTCGCCTGGTCCACAGGCCTCTCCTGAGTCACAGATTTCTGCTGAGGAGGGACATCGCCCCTTGACTCCGACTCATCCCCTCAAAGAGAACTTACAGCCCTCTCTGCAAAGCCTGATGCCTTTATTTTCGTTCTTGGCTAAAGGTGTCCAAATGCCCCAGCTGGGTCCTGGGAGTGATTTTCACTCTTCCTCCTCCTCCATCCAATTTGTCACCAGCTACTGGTGAGCTCCCTGAAGTCCTATCTCCCAGCCACTATGTCATGCCTGGATTTGCTGCCCCAGCTCCCCATTTTTCTCTTGGCCCAGGACGGATTCTCTGTAGTTCCCTCTCCACAGAGCTATTGGAGGGATTTGCCTTGATCAGGTTACTCGCTTCTTAGAGTGAGTCATAGATTTCTGATAGTCTTCAGGATAAAGCCCAAAGCTGTTAGCATGGCAGGCCTCAGCCTTCACAAGCCACACCCTCCTCCTACTCCCACCGCTTCAATTTCTGACACTCTGTCCCTTGCAACATGCACCCCAGCCAAACTGATGTACATATGGAATCAATATGTGCTAATCCTGCCGAGTTAAGCTCCAGATAAGTGTTTATCAAGGAGCCCTTGTTCTGCCTGATCCAGTGAACCCGATCGCTTGTCTGGATGTCCACATAGCACAAGCAAATTGTATGCAGCTTATTATGCATTTTTAAATGGTATTGAGATAATCTCATTGGGCAAACTGTTTTGATTTATTAATCCAGCATCACTATCATAACATTAAATATATCCTTTCATAAAATTAAAATTTCTTATCCAATTGTTTTCATTTGTAAGACTTACATTGTTCCTGTCATTTCTAAGAACTATGTTTTATTTTTCCCCTGGGAACATTTTTGGATTAAAATTTTAGCATGTCTAATTTTAGCCTTTATTAACATTTTGTTCATTATAATTTTCAATACATTATTCTTTCTTGTGAATTGGTTGAAACATGGATTCCATGTGTGTTCATTGAATTCAAGAGAACAGAATAAACAACTCTCTCAGGTATGCCGGGATTGCCCAAAATGGCGGGGATGATCTATCACGTTGATAGTTGGTTCTTTTCTCTTTTCTTCTTGGTTACAGTGAAACGATCCAGCCCAGGGTGCAACACGTGCTGGACAAGTGCTTCACCCTTGAGCTGCACCCTCGCCCCGCACAGCCCACTGCTGTGAAGGTCTTGCTATTTTCTTTACGTATACATGTAGTCTTTCTCTTTTTCTTCTTTTTCTTTTCTTTCTTTTTTAGCAGAATGCAGAGCAAGTCACAAGATTAAAATGGCAGTGTCGAAACACCACACTAACAGGAAAGGTGGATGGAATGATGCTACCAACGTCTGTCTCTTGTACTTGCTATGTCCAAATGTGCCACGTTCTTCCTATGATGGTTGTTCTCCTCCTAGACGACCTTCTATAGCAGGACTTCAGCAGAAACCAACTCCAATAGACTTAAGCGAGAAGGTATAGTTATTTGCCAGCACTAGAAATTTTCTCTCTCAGCATTTTTGGGAGAAATCTCAAAAAATGATTCTAATTGGCAGACCTTGGGTCAGGGGCTCAAGTTGCGAGAGTCAGTGTGGCCCACGACGTTTCAGGCATTGTGACTCTTCGGTTACATGCCCACCTTTAGGGGCAGGAGGGACAAACTGAGGCTGGAGCTAAGATGAGGGGCAGCTGTACAGGCTCCGAGGATTCCTGCACCTGGAAGGAGAGAAGGGATCCTGGACAGACAGCAGTGGTGAGCTGTGCCTTCCACCGGCCTCTCCGACTTGTTTCCCAGACACATGACACATTTTTGTCATGTTTATTATAAAAAAAATTGTGACTTTATGAAACATGACGGTCTCTTCCATGAACTGGAACCCGCTTGGTGATGGGAAATGATGGTCTTGCTCACGGTCTACCCAACGCTCAATGGAGAGCAACTGTGCAGACAGAGTGAATGAAGTGGGAACAATTTTGAAATTTTCTGTTTCATTTTAGTTTCTATCTGACCATGAAACCCTGTGAAAATCAACCAACTCTACTTTGGAGATATTTTTCTTTTGCATTTCAAACTCATTTAGCCTATTTGCATTTAATCTTGGAACAGGCATGGGTAAGGGTGAGAATTTAAGTTACTGTAGGGAGGAAAATCTGAAAATAAAGAGAAGTTCTACATTTGGGAGTGTTTGAGCCTTAGAAGGACTATAGCAACAACAATGACAAAAGAATAGTGCAGTAAAGAGAAGCACAAAAGCATTCTTTTTCTCCCTACTGGCTCGAAATGTTATGTACCACGGGGACACAATCTTTTTGAAAGATAGTCTAGTAAAATGTTAAACTGGGGGAGTGAACAGGAATAAGTCATCACCAGGGTTGATAAAAAGCAATGATTATCAGCCATTTTCAACAGCGATAACATTTTTGCAATCATTTTAAGTCAGTGCCACACAGGAGGTGAAGCCTTCCCTGGAAATCACAGATGAAGGAATAAACCTGCCACGGCACAAGATTTACTCCACTGCCAAGCAAGGGACTCAAAGGTCACCGCTGAATTAAGTTACCTTTGTACGACTTTCTGTTCTGAGTGTGAAAATACACAGAAAGGTGAATCCTTTCAACTGCAGCCGACAGCGTGTGGGTCCGCGAATACAGAAAAGGGAGGAAGTTCGCCTCTCTGCAGAGAGCCTGTGGGAATTCTGTGGGCATGTTTGGTTCTTGGAGCCAAATGGAGCTCTAAAATAGAAGACGGCTATGGGAATAAAACCAGGGACCAGAACCTCTGCCTAAAAATAGTCCTCGCCTGAGCAGGCCATGTGGTAGCCAGGGAGAAATCACATTTGTCACAGCTCATGAAGGCTTTGTGATAATTTCATGGACAGAGGGACTGGCAGCCATCCCCAGTGTACACTGGAGAGAGGCCGTATGAACACAACACAGCAGAAGCTGGTGCCACCGCCCTGCGTAGCAGAGGGACGGCCAGCGGGAGCTGCTGTGCCTTTGCTGTGCGCCAGCAGGCAGCACAGGGCAGGGGACAGGAGTCTCCATGCCAAGGAGCAGCGTGTCAGCCCGAGAAGCCAGAGACTCGATGGCAAAATCACCTTCCCCAACAGCGGAAGGAGACAGTGCCGCTCCTGTGGTTTAATGCTGTGGAACTGTGCTGGAGAAACAGATTGCTAAACAGGGGAACCAGGAGGCGCCGGCTGGCCCTGGTGACAACATTGAACCGGAACTCTAGGATGCGTGGCACCTTCTCTCTTGGAGCAGAGACAGTCTCTGAGAGGGGAAAGAGAGACCTCAGCAGTCAGCCGCAAGGCGGGAGAACCACACAGGGACAGAGGACACACGGGCCAGAGGTCTGGTGGCACCCAGGGAGCATCCAAGTCCCAGCACTCTGTTCCTCTTTGTGACTGGAGCCTCAAGCTTCTTACCTGTCAGTGTGACGGCCAGGACCTTTAGGGCTGGATTTGGGGGTGCACAGCCTGCTGAAGACAAGCAGTGGGGTACGGGCTCGGGGAGATCGGTGCTCCGAAGGTGGCCAAGGGGACTCAGAGGGTAAGTTATTTTGGTCATTGGGTGTTTCGTAAATTCATTAAGGTGATACTTGGGATGCACTTTGTCTGGAAGTAGACCATTAACCAAGTGTGCTTACTTGTGGTGGAGAAAGTGGGAGAGGCAAGAAGGACAATGCAGACACCCTGGCTTCTGGGTCTCTGCTGGCCGGCGTCCCCGTGGGGAGGGCGTCTTCACCAGCCTCCTGAGATGGAGCCCACGTGTGGGCAGCTGGCCTCTCTCCCGGCTCTGCGCCCGTCCTAAGCTGGGCAGCTTCAGTGTCTGCTCTGCCTCCTGCCTCCTTTGAGTCTTTCTGCACCAACGCCCAGGCCACTGTGGCTCTCACTTGCACACTTTTCCTCAAGGCTTGATTCGCCTCCTTTCCCTGCCCTTCCTGTTCCCCTCCCTTCGCTTTCTATACGGCACAGCTTCCAGGAGGCCCACATTCCCTTCCCTGCCAGCGAGGCTGTGTGTGTGTGTGAGTGTGTGTGAGTGTGTGTGTGAGTGTGGGGGGAATGTATGAGTGTGTATATATGTGAGTGTGTATATGTGTTTGTGAATGTGTGTGTTTGTGTGTGTGTGAGAGGGGACATTTGGAAATCCAGAGATAATCCTTACTGCTCTGATCTCTGTAAAAACCTTAACCGTGTAAAAGTATGCACTCTTACCTTTGAACAAGACGTCTAGTCCATCTATGCTTGGCATCAATTCAAGTGGCTCGTTCTGGACGTTTTCCTTCGTGTGCGCATGTGGACATATTTAAATATATATGAATGTGCACACATTTTCTTAAAAAAGGACCACTTTCTGTGTATTGTGTGCAACTGTCTTTTTTTCTTAAAATATCTTTTCACGTCAATAATATATATTTACCTCATGCTTTAAATCCTACGGTATGGATGTGTAATTATACATGAATATTGGTTGATAAAGTTGAGTTTGTTTTCAATGTTAACCATTACAAGCCATGCTACAATGAACATCTTTGTTCACATGCATACGTGTATGTGTGTATATACATATATACACATACGTATGCATATTTCTCTTGGCTGGAGTCCTGGGAATAACATTCTCCGACTGTGGAGCATTTGAACTGATTTAGAAACCACACAAATTGCTTTCCATGAAAGTATGAGACAGATATGCTCCCACCAGTAGCTGATAAAGATGTTGATTTTCTTAAGCATCCACCCTGACAGGAGATTTAGCAGTCATTTTAATGGTTTGCAAATCAGATGGCAGAAAGCAGTCACCTCGTTGCTTTAATTTGTATTTCCCTGGTAGTTTGTGAGCATGTTTTTATAAGCTTATCTATCGTTTGTATTCTTTCCCTCTGAATCACTTTCCATACTCCTTGCCCAGGCTTTGTATCATGTTTTCTTCCCCCTTTTCATTGACTTAGCTGCATCTGTCTATATTGTGGACAGCATTTCTTCCTGATATGCATATATCACACACAAAGACATACATATCCATGTATGTGTCTATCTGTGAGTATGTGTGCACAAATAACCAAACATCTATTGTTGGGTACAAATCAGCCTGGAGATTAGGTGAACAATCAGCAAGGTATTTATGACGTCTCATCCAGCCTGAGGGTGGCTGTGCACAGATGTGTACTTCTTGCTCTGTGTGTCATGCAGCTGTGGCCCAGTGGCCCCGGGAGAGTCATGAGAAGGCTTTCCTGGCTGACTAGCCAAGCAGCTGCCCTGTTAGCTTTCTGTGGAGCTCCACCAGGCCTCCCTTGGGGCAGTGTGGCCTGGAGCATCTGCACAGGGCCTCTGAGGCTTGTAAGAGCATGCGTTCCCAGGACTGGGTGCACAAGCTGCCTGGCTCCTGAATTCTGGGTAGGGGAAGCAGTGTAGCCTCACTGCTGCTATGGTCCGTAGCCTTCAGCAGCCGGAGAGCCAGCCAGGATTTGACAGAGAAGACAGCAACAATATAAAAAAAATGTTATGACCTTCTTTAATCCACCACAATCCACCCTCTTACCACAAATTATTTTACAATTTTCCACATGAAAAATGTACTTGCCTGTCCCTCCCTCACTTCCTCTCACCTCCCCCAAACCATGTTTCTTACCACTGTGGCTTCAAGTCCAAGGTCCGTGGGTTATCATCTAAACCAGCTCCTGGCAAGGTTGAGGCTCCTTGGGTGAGGTACTGTCTGTCTGAAACCCCTGAACCAGGAAGCCAAGTGATCTACACACACATACACATACACATGCATGTGCATACATGCAACATACATACAATATTGAACAGGCGTAAAAAAACCACAAATGACATTCCCATTCAAAAGTGGGGAAAATGGGAGACACATGGCAGTTGTTGGTCCATAGCAATTATGAAATCCATCTGGGCACATAATGCCAATTCTTTGAATTATTCTCTTCCCTGGGAATGGTTCTCCATGGTTCTTGGATTCATGCCCCAGTTTCTTATTTCTTCCTTCAAGCCATCTTTCTTTTTATAAAAAAAAAAAAAAAAAATAGGCCATTTTCATCTGTGTGTTTCCTCTGCTTTTTTGCTGCGCATTTGTGTTTTGGAGGAGGACAGAAGGGCTGTAGTTTTTAAGAATTTTGTATTATCCCTGACTCCATCAAGGCAAGCCGATAAACTTCTTTTAGAAACATCATAGATTCCTTGTGTATCAGATCATGCCTCATTAGATGATAGACATGCTTGGCTTTACTAACGTGGGTTCCTTATGTAAGAAGAGTCGGGGTGCTGTGGACAGCACCCCGAGAGTTCCAGAAGCCTCGCTGAGAACTGGAAGGGACTCGGAATTGTGCACTTAGGGCTCTTACAATGCTGTTTGTTCAAGACAGAAGAACTCCAGGGAGCAGCCTTCTGACTCTGGGGAGCTGTGTGAGGGGCACACACGCTTGAGGGCTCTTCCAGTTAGTGACCACACTGTTAGAGTCACCACCTCAAGCCAGCATGACTGACTGTCCTTGGGTCTTAGACTTGTCTCGGCTCCAGTGCTTATTCTGAGACTCTTCTGCCATTCGGAGCAGCTGGGGATGAAAAATCGATTTTTCTTCTCTTCCGGTAAACCTCGTCTTCCATTTCCTCTTGAAATTCCATTCAGAAACTAAACGAGTCGTTTTGTATTTTTAGTGGCTCAGCTATCTGTTCCTTTTATACACAATTAAAATTGTAAAACAGAAACAGTCGACTTACTCAACATTCTAAGAACGTCCTCACCCAAATCCGTCAGTCCCTCAGCAAGTTTTTGATTTTTCATGGTCGTGCTGTCATCCGACTTCTGCCTTCTGTGTAATTGCGGCCACCTTCTCTCCAGCCTCCAGTCGCTTTTTTTCACTTTCGTCCAAACTCTCACCGGTAGTCTCCTCAGAGCTTCCATCTTCCATCCCTCAGGTCGCAAGGCAAATGTGGGCGGCACTCCACATTGTGGTCCGTTTATCTTTTGCTGCTTTAAAAAAATAAACCTACACTAAAATTCAGTGGTTTGCCACCATGAGCCACCATCGCGAGGCTCTTTCTCGGGCTCACGGCAATGGGTCTCTTGTGGGACATCGTAGCCCACGGCTGGACTTGGAGCTGTCGGAGGCTAACGGGCTGGGCTGTCAGGCAGCACGCGCCGGTGGGTGTGACGGGGTGTGTGCGGAGGCAGCTCAGTGGCTTCTCTATGTGGCTTGGGTCTTCACACAGAGTACTGGCTCCTCTCCAATAGCGGCGGTTAAACAGTACCAGAAATGGAGACTGGCATTCTTTGAAGGCCGCGGCTCCCTCCAGAGGGCCTGCCACACTCCAGAGTACTCTGTTTTTCACAGAACCCACCTAGGCTCAAGGAGGGGAAAGGGGAAAACGGCTGTGGTCACACTTAATCCACCACATATATTAATAATATTTTTCCTGAGGTAATCTGACAAGTTCCAAAACATGTATATCCAAGGGTAAACAATGGGGTCTAAATTAAAAATGAAAATAAGAAAGATAGAAACAACTTGCAATCTGATAATAAGAATTTAGTTAAATATATATTAGGATAGTTATTTAACATCTATTTTTTATTAAAAACTCAACACATACTTACTGGAAAATATTCATGAAAAATATAAAAAAGGAAGTGAAATGGCCCATAATCCTATATACTGACACCTCCTATATTAGCAGCTTCATGCTTGCTTTGTTTTTTTTCTGATGCACACACACACACACACACACACACACACACATTTACCAGAAGGACACATACCAATCTCAGTCTTCTTATATTTTTTTAACCTGAGTTTTACTCAGCAGTATATGCTAGACTTCTGTCCAGCTCAGTGAAAGTATATTTGTAAACATACAGTCCTCACACATCATCCTTGTGTTGGAGGGTTGCCTGACAGTTTGACTGTTTATCAAACAATTTGCACTGGGTGTCTTTTATTTTCTTCTGTTTTGTGTCAGCCTCTGCAGGTCTTTCTCCTTGACGGCTTCATCCACCCCCGTCCCCTCCCGACTCCTGCGGGCAGAGCTGGACTCAGATGGCTTCTCACCATTTCCTGTTTCGGGGATGAGTGAATGAGCCCATGAATGAGTGATTCCATCAATCAAAGACCATTTTCCTGAGCACAGTCTCCGGGGCCTTGGAAAGATCATGCACTTCTGTGGTTAGTTGTCCATCTGGAAGCTGAGAGCCATAAATGCCACATCACAGGAAGTGTAAAGGGATGAAAGAGATAATATTTATAAAACACTTAACTTCCTTGGAAGGACAAGCCGGCCCAGGCCAATGTGTGTGCTATTAGCACTGATTGCGCCCGGCCCGTCAATCAATCAGGGCTCCCTGGCTGCGGGTGTTGCCGCAGCTGCGTGCTTCACAGTTCTTGGGAACGCGCTCGGGAGGGAAGAGGAACACGCTCCTGTGTGAATGCCACGCCTTCCTTGGAGTCCCAGCGTGTTCCACACTAATTAAAAAGGTGCTATTTTCTAATCCTCTTAACATCTCCGCGAGATAGAGGAGGGTGTCATTATTACCCTGTTGTGCCGCACCGGAGACGGCCCGGGAGACACTGGCTGGGCAGCTGATGGAAGATAACAGAGGCACGACTCGAGCTCAATCTCTTGCTTCCCAGCTGCAAGGTGAGCACATGGCAAACGCCACTTCAAATGCAGTAAACTTCTTACCTCTGTGGAAAAAATAGAAAACTTTCCCTCCATACGATGATATTAAGTTTAAAAATAAAATATGGACTACAAAGCTCTTCGGGCTGTAATTTTCATCAGTGGAATTGTCTATCGTACTGCCCTTCACAGCGAACATGTGGGAGATGAAAGTGCATCCCCGACTCGGGGCTTTTTAAACTTGGAATTAAACCAAAACTTGTATGGTGCTGTGATGAATATGTAAGACTGAAATCAAACAGCTCTAAATGCAAAAACCGAAGCACTCTTCTGTTATTCGAGGGTAGTTTTGCTCTATTTTTCTCAGTAATTAAAACAAATTTCTATGAAAAACAGACCAGTAGAAGAAGGCTGGTTTCCTTATTAATTATCCTGATATTTATTGGATGGTGGAGATGAACAAAAGAGCCCAGTGCCTGCCCCTGCGGAGCCTGCCATGAAGGAGTGAAAATAAGCAAGTGACAGAAAGGATTGTTACACCCAGTGTAAGGTTCTAGGGTGACTCACACCATGAGCAAAATAAATTGAAGTTTGCAGCATGGTGGAAGTGTGGGATTTCTGTAGGGCGCTTGGGGACCGGTGGCCGGAGAGACTCCCAGAGGAGAAGGTGAACAGGGCCCTGGAGAGAGGACCCCCAACAAGGGAGCTGGGACAGGAGCAGCTGCTGTTTCTCCTGCTTGAAGGGCTTTTCTTTTTCTCATGCATCTTTCAAGTTCCGGTCCCTACGATTTTCTTAACCTCTCCCTCCTTCTTGTTGCTGTTTTAAAACATCTGCTTTTTAAAATTTAATTTGTATTTTATTAGTACATGTTGGCAGTACTTAATGACTGGGTTCATCACTGGGAGTTGGTACGCCTCCCTTCCCAGTCTCCATTTCTTGGTTCCCTTCCCCTTTGCCAAAATATCTATCTCCCTGGTTCCTATTATCTCTCTTTTATTTTGCTCTTTAATTTATTTACACTTTGGAGTTCTTATATAAGAGCAGCCATGCGATAGTTAAGCTGTGTGTCTGTATTTCACCTAACAACATGGTCTCAAGGTGCATCCATTTTTCTACACATGACTCAAGTTTAATCCTTCTTTATAGCACAGTAGTACTCCACTGTGTATAAATACCACATTTTCTTTATCCTTTCTTCTGTTGATGGACATATAGACCACTTGCAAGATTTGGCATTATGAGTTGTGCTGGTATAGAGAAACACATCTGTTTTTTCTCTTTGCTACAGCCTCATTTCGTTATTTAATGTAGGAACATGACTTGAATGTTGGCAGCTTTGCTCCTCTGGAGCAGGTTCAGAGCATGCTCCTTTCGCTGTGGTACATATTCCAGAGCAGACACACAGCCACTCTCAGTAAAGTTCTGGGATTTTAGATTCGGGGTCCTGCAGGTTCTGGGCCCTCTACGTGCAGGGGGCCAGGCCGGAGTGCAGGTGCGCTGTCTAGCTGTGGGGATGCAGTGTCCCACGGTGCCGGTAAACTTCTTATCTTGTTTTATTTGCCTGGCTTCTGTTTGGCACTAGGACAGAACGGGACACAGGCAACACCTTCCCAAACAACGATTCCTTCCTGCGTCGTCATTCTTTCTGGAACGCGCTCTTGGCACTGTCTGGGGCCGTTTCAGCTCCAGGCTGCAGATCAGTCATGTTTCGTGTGCTCAGAACGCGTCTTTCCTCCTCTGAGCGGCAAACACCCCCATGAATACAGGAATCGAGCCGCACTTGTTGCTCTTTGTGTGGAATGCCACTTGTTGAACCACAACATCAGCCGATCCTCCTGAAACACTGCTGCCCATCTCCGCACCTCCCTTCACCCTTCTGGTTTTGTTTGGAAAGCAAAGAAAGTTTCTAAATATGCGGGTGCTTTGTGGTGATCTCGTGTCTGCTCTCCTTCCACTGAGCCATAAAACAACCCTGCAGGTTTGTTCGTGTAGCTCCCTTTCTTTTCTACACGTGCAGGGTGTGGGGCAGGAAGCCAACAAATCGCTGTCTCTCAGATGCTTCCCTTTCTTTCTGATGGGAAAGGGCTCAGAATCACTACCCCGGCGTTCACTTCAATGGAGTCAGAGCAGATGGGTTATCTGGGAGGTGGCTTGTGGGAAAAGGTGCTGGCCTGGTGTTCAAGAGAGACAAGGTGCAATTAGGCGCTCACCCACTTGCCTCCTACGTCCTGCGGAAGGCATGCCCAGTAAGTGATAATTAAGGCCTGACTTGCAGGCACCTCGGTCCCACTCTCACAAATGGGCCGACTGGTTTTGTCCAAATCACATCCCAGCGACGCTTTGATCCCACCTGCAAGCCACACCTGGTCCTCTTCGGCTCCGCCTGCCTGGGTTGCACACAGTCTTCTCTTCTCCTTGGACCCAGACGCATGTCCACCTGTTGCCCTCGCCCGTGTTCCCCTGGCTTTGATCTCTCCGCATTGTGGAAGCCATCAACTGTGACAGAATTTGGGTTAAGCCTCATTGCCTTGGAATGCGAATCTCCAGGGTTCTGCCCCTGGAAATTTGATAAAGAGTGGTAAACGTTCCAGGAGGGCAGGCTGGCGTGTCCGGCTGTTTCTAAGACACTGGTCTGTAGTTTTGTGCTTCCAGGGGGCTGCTCGGTAGTAATGAGTAGCCCCAAACTCTAGAGGTCGGGGACTCTTCCAAAGCATGCTGAAGACTTGTCCCCACACTCTGATTCATTACCGTCCGCTTGCATATTTGCACTTTGCTATTTCTGCCCTGGGTTTCTGACTCTGTAGGCTCACCTCCCTCTCTACAAGCAGGTGGGAAATGTACAGAAAAGAGCTTTGCTTTAGGCAAAGGGACTGGAAGTATTTTTAACAGAAGAAAAACAACGTAGTTGACCCTTAACTAAATTGAATCTCTCTCTCAGTATATAAGACGAATGCTCTTTTAGTTTATTTTTTTTTAACTGGGCCACCTAAAATGTTGAGTCATTTGCCAAGAGCCACATCTGACTCTAATAAGCAAATCTGTTGTATGTAGCCTGTGCATGTAAAACAAAATCCAAATGCAAGTCTGCATGCTTTTATGTTCTTCAATGACAACAATCCGTATCGTATTTGTGTCTATCTTTGATGTCAGTTATGTTACGTTGTCTGAAGCGATTACGTTGCTTTTATTTAATAAAATTTTTTCAAGTTGTTTTAAGTCTCTGAATGAAAAGACAGAAAAAAGAGAGCTGAATTCTTACGTGCTGCATCTCAGTTTTATGTTGGAAGCAGTTTATGCAGAAGTTCTTAGTTTAAACAACTTACAGTTTTCCAGATTAAGGTTGTGTGGAAGAAAAGATGAAAGTCTTAAAAGAATCATACCATAAATGCTCCTGCTACTCAGGAGTAAATTAGATATTTGTGAACTCTGGCTGCTGGGAATGCAGGGCCGTGGGGGTGGCGTGGGGGTTGAGAAGTGGGCAGAAGGTGAGAGTCTTTGGAAGAGTGACTGGAGGCAGTGAGATTACATCTACTTCCAAACCCGAATGCCCAGGATTGCAAATACGCCTGGGCTCAAAAACAAGAAGCCGGCTCAACGCTTTCAAGTTGTCTGAGGGAAAACAAACTCGTTTCATGTTCATCTGCTGATAGGGATGGTAGGAAGGGCCTGGGTTGCTGACAGAGCAGTTCCCCATAATTTTGACTATTATTTCAGGTTTCTATCTTTTCCTCTCTGGTAGGAAGATATTAAAAATAAGTTTCTGGCAAAAAAGTGTAGAAAAACACAGAGCCTCTGAAATTGCAACTGGTACAAATTCCTGGTCAGCAGCCTTAATTTTTAGTGCTTGTCATCATTCTGCAGAATTTGCTCGCCACAGTATTAGGAAACTCCGGACAGTGGTAGAATATTTCGGGAGCATCCTACAAGCCTCAAAATGTACAAACTCTTAGGAGGTAAATCTGGGTTATGTGCCGGGAGTCCCAGGGCTTACTGCACATTCCAGAGCTGTCCTTGGCATGTGAAGGAGCCGCTAGGAAATGGTTTAGGCCTGTACTGTTTGCATATATACTTCTGCTAGGATTTGTAGGTTACAATGTGCCCAGTGCCATAGCTCAGAGAGCTGCCTCTTTCATCCCCCTTCTCTGCATGACATCTGTGTAGCATGTGTTCATTTCCACATTAAGATAAGTTAACAGCTTCGAATAAAAAGGGAATCCTAATTAATTGGGGATATGGAAGACCAAAAAGAAACACGGCTAAATGTTTTCTCCCACCTAAACCTCTCATAGATCAGGGTTTTATTTGGTTACTAGGAAGCACCTGAGGCTCTCAACGCTTTCTTTAGCAAGGGGCGAAGTCCAGGTATGGAGGGCAAGTTTCCTACGCAGTGTGGTGGACAGGAGAAATGTTTTGTTCTCTTGCTGTTTGCTCTGCCTTTCTCTATTAAAAAAATATTCATCTTGTACCTTCACCGGTCCCTGCCTAAAGGCCCAAAACAGCTTCCTAACTTACTGGCCCTGCTTTAGGCTAAGCGCCTGACTTGTAAAACTTTTCTACTTCCACCTGTGTGCTTTTGTTACAAACCACCCCTGACTGTGTCGGGGTTGCGGCTCTGAAGGGAGAAGCTCTTCGCTGTGTTCGCTGAAGCCCTAGAAGGAGACATGCTTGACTCTGAAGCCCCACCTGCTTTGTCTAACTGTTCCAGCTTGGAGATCTGCCCTTCCTGCGCGTCCCCGCCATGACAATGATCTCTCGAGGGAGGGCGCCTCCCCCGTCTGCAGGGAAGCCAGCTTCTTGTTCTGGAGCAGCCTGCCTCCCCCCACACTCCTTCTCCTTGGGTCTCAGTGCTGGAGTCCCCGTCATCCTGCCCCTTCCTGACCTCATCCCTGCTCCGCTTTCCATAAAGCTGCCCTCGTCGTCTCTGTCTGGACCAGTGCGCTGTGTTTGCTTGGTGCTCTGGGCGCAGTGGACGGGCACACAGGCTAGACTGGGGCCCAGCTTGCTCTTCAGAACATTCCTGGGAGCAGGTTCTGGAGATTTTATTCTCATGTCCTGCACTTACCACTGGACAGGCACATCGTAGCTACTCACTAAACATTCGTTGAACAAACACACGATGTCTGTATGGAGAGATTTTTATAGAGATGCATACTTCATCTTTCCATGAAGCAGAATTTTTGATAGTTGAATCACATTAGTTTTTGTCATTCATCAACTTCTATTTTTTCCTTTAAAACAAGGAAGAGGCAGGGGTGTTGGGAAGAAAAGAGCCCTCTTTGGACCCTCATGCAGGTCTCACAGGGTCCTGCTATGATGTGTGGGGTCTCTCTGCAGGAGGAACTGGGGTGCCTGGAAGGAACGCACCCTTTAGCTGACTGAGCAAGCGCTGCATGGTGACATTGGGATCAGGTAAGAATTCACACTTGTGACTGCCCAGGAGCTGGGTCCTGGACATGCTTCTGTCACTTTCCAACCACGAACGAGTTTCTCTCACTTTCCAACCATGAACGAGTTTCTTAACACTCAGCAACTGTGTCTCTTCCCTTGTAAATGGGACCAATAACAATACTGGAAGTGCAAGGTTGCCGTGACAACCAAACACATCCATCCATGCAGAGCCCTTGGGTGCCTGGTGCAACAGTAAACATGCAACTAAGGACAGCTGTTGCCAACACCAAATCGTGTGTGTGTGTGTGTGTGTGTGTGTGTGTGTGCGTGTGTGTGTGGTGTGTTTGTGGTACTGGGGTTTGAACCCAAAGAGTGCTGAGCTACATCTTCATCCCCCTTTTGAAAGATATATTGGAGACGGGGTCTCCCTAACTTTCCCAGGCTGGCCTGGAACTCGTTATCCTCCTGCCGCAGTCTCCCACATAACTGGGATGTCAGGCACGTGCCATCATGCCAGGCAGAGCCCATCACTCTTTAGTCATCTTAATCCCCTCTTGATACGGCGCTTGCTTTTGAGTGTCCTTAAATACCTCTCCCAGGTGCTTGGGAGCAGAAACCTTCTGTCCCATCTCTCTGGGGTCTACACCCTGCTGCTGGTCAGTCTTCCAGGACACTTGCAGTGTGGTTTTGGGCTCATTAACTTTCCTCCAGATGGTGCTACGTAAAGGGAAGCTGGGAAGGCCAAGGTCAGTGAACAGTCTCTTTGGGACTCTGCTCTGCTCAGGAGTCAGTGCAGGGCTCACCCGCTCCAAGGCCAGGAGCCCCAGGTGTGTGTCACCGGGCTCCTTCATTCACAGACATGGAGCTAGCCTGGAGAGTGCCGAGGAAACCTGAGATGGAAGCCTGATGTGTCCCTCGTGTCATCTTCCTCAGGTGCCTTAATGGACTGCGTGGGTCTCAGGAGGGATCCCCAGGGACATGGCTGAGAAAGCGCCTCTTTCCGCACTGCGCTCTCTGCACAACCACTGAGGAACCCACGTGGAAGCAAGAAGTAAAACAGGACTCATAAATATGTGAAGCATCTTGTTTGTAACCAATTTTCACAACCTCAAAGATGCAGGAAACTGGTTGATATTAGGTTTTCATTGTGAGTAACAACTTTGGTTTAAGTTTCTTACTTTTTGATGGTCCTGAGAGTTGAGGGCTGTTGTACTAAAGTACATCCTCAGCCCTTTTTTATTTCGAGACAGTGTCTCATTAAGTCACTAAGTTGTCCAAACTGAGCTTAAACTTGCCATCTTCCTGACTCAGCCTCCCACATGCTGGGATTACAGATGGGGACCACCACACACATCTGGTTTAAAATTCTGAGAAGAAAAAAATATCTAATTTCAGACAAATAAATATTCTGGAGATTATAATTTACAGAACATTACACAGACTGTCTGCAATTTATGATGGTCCGAAAGCAAAAACCACTTGCAGAAATCATGCTGGGAATTTTGAATTTGAATGTTTCGCTATGCAACACCGTATGGTGTACTTGGCCACACGATTATGATGGGAAAGAACCGATACCATGCTGTGCCTTGCTGATCAGTCTGATGTCTGATGTTAGGTATGTTGAGCACATTTTTGACACGGGGCCTTTCCAACTTGCTGTGGGGTTCATTAGGACACAAAAGCATCAGAAGATAAGGAGGATCTGAGTGTGTATACGATGTGTATGATAAATGGGAGATATATATGAAATCTGCATTTTTATGCATGAGGTACATAAGGGATTTAAAAAGGAATGTCCTTCCACTAAAAACTCCCCATGAACAGATGCAGCACTGGACTCATAAAATCACACTCTGCTGGAAAATATGGTTTGGCAAAAGAGATAGGCTCTTTTCTTTTTCTTTTCCTTTTTTTTCTTCTTCTTCCACTTCCTTCTCCTCCTTCTGTTCCTCCTCCTCTTTTTTCCTCTCTGTCTGTCTGTCTCTCTCTCTTCATTTTCTCCAAAATCCAAGAAGAAACTCAGCAAAGTAACTGAAGTTCATGTGGCTTAGAAAGTTTCTTTCAGAAGTAAATTAGTGAAATAGGGAAGTCACAGACTCTCGGGTCCATGCTAGCTCAGCCTAGGCTGAGGCTGGGGACCTGTGGCCCGGCCCCCAGGGAGGGGGACAGAGTGTCTCAAAGGGCCATAGTGTGGACCCAGTACCAGCACGGCTGTCAACTGGCCCTGAGACGGGAAAGCCAGGGTGGGCTCCATCCAAGGTCGTACTGATAACCACAGTGTTGAGGCACGGAGGTCAAAGCCGTGGGTCAGATGCAAGCATGTGCTGGGTTCCTGAGGCCTGGGGTTTTGGTGGGACTGAGAACTGGGGACCCCAGCAGGTGGCGGTGGGGACTGAGTATTGGATTCAGTCCAGTGATGTGGGGGTTGCTGGTTAGCTCAAGGAAAGCCTCGTTGCATATTCGAGAGTCCGAGCAGAGTCTGGCTTTATGTCGCATCCCTGTTCTACTAAAGGATGGAGTGAGCAGGCGAGTGGGCAGCGCGCGGGGCTGGAGGGGCTGGGCTGTGGATGGTGATTCTGCAGACAGCTTCAGGCACAACAGTGTCCCTGAGACAGGTGTTTCCTAAAGAACCCCGATGCCCCTGCTGTGGCTTCTCACAGACCTATTGTTTCTGATGCTTTAATTATAAGCCTAAGAGCAAGCCAATTGGTATTTTCTGAGGAGCGAGTAGAAATGCATTATGCTAGGCATTTAGTTTGAGTCATAACTGTATCACAATTTATAGCTGAAGTCTAATGCTCTCTCTGGATAAAAGCTATTAGACCACGTGTGAGAAAGACGTAAAGACAATGTCAGAGGAGGCAGCACTGGCGAATGCAGCCAGGTAATGAACATTCAAGTGGGCCAGTGTAATGAGGGCACATTAATTACCAGCATTTGTGTTTAAGAAGCTCTGACCCTAATTCACACGCATCATGGCATTACTAACCAGCCAGACAGGGGGTAATATGAACTTCTGAGCTGAAGTTTTTCTTCTGGCTCCTTTACCTGGTAACCCTGCGGCTCTGTGCAAGGCACTCCCACATTGTGTGCCTCAGTTTGCGCATCTATAACATGTGGATAATAATAAACTTATGTTGCAGGATTGGTGTTAGGGTCAGCTGAGATGATCTACATGTGGCCCTGAGAACTCCTGGCACAGAGGAAGCACCTTATAGATCTACTCTTACCACTCTTGCATCCGTATTCTGTGACCCACATGTTCTGTAAATCTTTGTCAACTTTTTTAAATCACGTATCTAGTGAGCAGGGATTCCAAGGTCCAAAACTAAACCATCATTTTATTTTTGTAGTTTTTGCAATTTATTTCTTGCAGTAAAAGAATGGTCAAATTGGTTTTCAGTTATTACACAGTGATATAGCCATATTCATACTAAAATCTCAAACTACTTCTGTACTGTAATATAGAGCTGATGCACAGTCCCCTCTTTCAGTGCCCAGGACACCCCACCCCTCCAGGGGAGCCTCGGAGTCCCCGTTCCAGGAAGTGAGCCCATCACAGCATCCACAAGACCTCTTCTTCAGGGCTGTGGTCTGTATCCATTCTGATTGGTCGGGGCCATTCTAAGCAATTAATTAATGATACTAGGATGCGTTCTGACCAACAATGCTGTCATGTGTGTTTTTCAGTAAATATTCAGCAGTGTTGCTTGGAATCATTGTCCAGATAAATGCCTTGCTTATTACCTAGATATGGACAGGATGCTTTATAATTTAATTCTCATTCTTTGGGTCATCAGTGAATCGAACATTTGCTGTCATATATTGATCATCTATTTGCATTTCCAGTTTTGCAATTTTCATGCTTCAAATTTCATACATTTTTTTCGTGAGTGGTCTTATTGCTTCTTTTAATGACATTTAGATGTTTATTAGAAATTCAAGGTATTAACCCATTTTATGTACATTGGTTGTGGCTAGAAACCAGTTTCTAGTCTGCTTGCCTTTGAATTTTGTTAATCTTATTTTTGAAGTTTACTTTAAAATGTCAAAAATATTAAGTTTCATCTCTTTTGTGCTTGTAAAATGCCCCCCGTCTTCGGCAGAGGCCAGAAAAAATATTACATTCCTTTATCTTTTTGTTTATGTATGATACGCATGAAACACTTCATCTATAATTAATTTTGCTATATGATAGGACATAATCTCAATATATTTTGTTTTGAAATAGCTTGTCTCCCCGATTCTATCGATTTTGATGTCAGATGGCTTTTTGGTTACATATCTATTTTTAAACTTTTTTGAAAATGAAAGGCTGCCCTGTTTCCTTTTAATAGTGTGTGATAACTTCACTACCGAACGAACAAGATGTCTTCAGAGAGTGACTCTGGGCGGGTGTCACTGGATGTAGGGGCAGCGGCAGCATCCTCAGACAGAGAATCGTTCTTCCAGGACCTGCCCTGGCTCAGCTGGTCAGCACTCTCCAAAAGAGCCACAGTTTGCCAGAATGTTTTGTTGTGGCCTTTTGAATCAGGACGGGTGTACCTTAGAGAAAATGAGGCGGGGAGACATATTCATCAGCTCTGACTTCACTGGGAAGGCCCTGGTCTAATCCAGACCACAAAATCGTGCTTTCATAAAATAAGTTGACAAAAGAGAGAAAAAGGAGAATGAATTTTCAAGGATTTATTTTCACTGAATTGATAAAAGAAAGAACCCCTGAATAAAAGGGATTCTTGGATCAAAAGAGGAATTCAATTATTTCCTCAAGCTCTAATGACAGTACTTTTCTGTAATTTTAAAAATACTTTGGGTGAAGGCTCCTTTTTGCTTTGCTATCAAAGTCAGCACGGGTAGCAGGGACTGTCCAGCAGAGACACAAACAGGGTTTTGTTTCATTTTGACCGCTTGGTATTTTCAGGTTAATCATTTCCAAGGCTATAAAATTCCCCCACTAACATCACTGCATATTCAAGTTGTTCCAGTCCCCAACTATGTACTTGCATTTACTTATCCTTTAGCATAATCTTAGATGTCAAAATATCTGCATAGTCTTTCTCTCCTGCCTCCCAACCATGGCTTCCAGCTGAGACCAGCCCATGACCAACTGATGAACATACTTCAAAGAGATGGAGGTATCCATTATAAAAGTCCATGCAAAGTTAGTGCATAGGGAGATTAAAGTGAAAATTTCACATTACGTATCATTAGAACTCTATCTTCGTAGAATTTACCATTACAATAGGGCGATACAGTAGTATTACGTCACACAAGGAAACTTGCTACGTATTAGTAGAGAAAGATCTAAAATTCCTAATGCCGAAAACATACAACATGCAAATTAGTGCATAGGAGAATTAAAGAGATTTTACAATATCACTAGTGCTTTACCGTAATATAATTTGCAACTGCAACAGTGATGCCACACGATATGTTGCACAAGGCGATGTCCACATTATTAGAAGATCCAGAATTCTCGGTTCAGACAGCTTACAACAACAACAAAAAAATGCATTTGTATAAATAATTTGGTGAAAAAAGAAATAGTATTAGCCCAGCTTCTAGCACTGGTAACATTTCCTTCCTCGTGCCTGGGAAATTTCAAGAAAAAAGTGGAGGAACAATTAGATTTCCAACTTTTCAGATTGATTGTAAATTATATTATGCTTTTGTCCAGGTAGCTTTTTTTTTTTTTTTTGCATTACAGTTTTTGTTAGTCTATCATTTTTAAAGAAGTCTCAAAGAGGGGCTGGGGATTTAGCTCAGTGATTAGAGTGCTTGCCTTGCAAGCACAAGGGCCTGAGTTCGATCCCCGGCACCACAAAAAAAAAAAAAAAAAGAAGTCTCAAAGAAAGAGCATTTATAACTAATGCATAAATTTGTTCATATCTTTGAATGTGCTGTAGTGTTTCAAAGAGAAAAGTGCTGCTCTCTACCTTGCCTGGTAGACCAATGAAAGTAGAGCAGGCTGATTTAGTTCAAGTTTCCAAAGCTGCACGGTCATGTCCCTGCTGCTAGAAGTCCTGAATTTACATTTTCAGAGAAAAAAAATTATACAATTAAATATCTTTGAGCCAGTGAGACTGTTCATCACAGGAAGGTATTATTTTGATCAGGCTGTTGGTTTCTGAAGTCTCTTGGCAACGATACAAAAATAGCTTTCCCTTGTTACTAAAGAACAATCTGGAAAAACAAATTAGAAATGTGTTAAGGACAAAATAAACAGACATTTTATTTTTTAAACGTGGGGCCCCTGAATTTCACAGACTTCTGGAATCTGGGGTGCTCCACCCAACTGCTAGTCATTTTATTACCCTGTTATAGGTTTGGCACGCGAGGAATAATTTTCCAACTGTTGGAACAATGCGGATTCACGTTTTTCCAGAAGGGGAAAAGTCCTCTATCTTACATATTAAATTCTAAATAGAGAAACAGTGTCTGTATCACTCTTCCTGTTTTACGATGGAATTTGAGAACTAAGAGAAAAATTACATATATGAAAATGGTCTGTCTCAGCGCGGTTGCAACTTACATCTGGTGAAAGGATTTCTAAATCAGTGTAGAAAAGCCAGTTTGCAGAGCTAAACCCCCATGTTGTGAAATCCCACTTCTAACAGGCAGTGCAGCCGGGTCACCTGGGAGTTGTTGAAATAACTCCGGCCTAGTTCTTGCTGTTACATATTATACATGCATTACTGATTGCTGAAGGGAACTTGCTAGAGCTTTGGGTGAGAAATAGTTCTCTGGAGACTTGCTGAGTCTAATACTAGCTTCTAGGTGATTAGAAATTCATACTGACTTAATTACCATTACAACCGACACACCTGTTTGGTGGTGGAGGGAGATTGGTGCTTTGCTTTTTTAAAAGTATGAGATTGCAATGTTTCATAGGTATATAAAAGAAGATAGCAAAAAAAAAAAATTTGCATGGGAAGTGATTGTTCCATGCCTTCTCCATAGTCTGTGAAATGGGAGGAGAAGAAAATCTAGAGCTGCTCGTGGTTTGTGTGAACTGATCTTCCCAGCTGGAATTTAATCATGACACCAGCAAAGCTGGTGGTGGTGGCCCTCTGCAATTGGATGGATGGTGCTGGCGCGACATGAAGACCGTGGGAAGCAGAGGTGCCACACAGCGCCGTGCAGCACGCCCATGAGCTGGCGCCACCTTCACACCTCGGTGCACAGAGCACGCAGGTGTTCGGGGGGCGGTCAGGGCCAGGAAGAACAGCGCCTGTGGATTTTGGACCGTTCTTATCTCTTCTGCTCAGACACAGACTTGGTGCACTCCTTTTATTATAGCCCTGTGTTCATATCCAGGAATGACATCCTTGCTGGAACGTCCGTCCAGAAAACTGTTTTCTCTGGCTTGCCCTCCCTTTCCCTGATGTCTGCATTTCTGTGGGTCCCCATGTCACCGCTGCCTTTCGCTGGTTCCCGTTCTCCCAGCCCTGTCCCCTCAGTGTCTGTCCTCCTCCTGCCTCCTGCTGTCCCCGGTTGCCCCACTGCCGCACTGCTGGCGGACAGGGCTTCCTCCTGGTCGTCTCCTGGGCACCCTGGCTCCCGGGAAGGCAGAGGTAGGAAGAAGTGAAGCAGGTTACTTCCTTGCATGAGGACAGTGTTATTTTCCGGGGACAGGTTTCAAACAGGCACACACATGGAGATTTGGATACGCTCCCCCTTTCTGAGTGTACTTGTTCACATTGTGGGTTATGCACATTTTCGGTTGTTCTACACATTACAAATTGTTGTCAAAGCAGTTATAACAAAGTACTCACACACTCATGCTCGCTTTTATGGCAGTTTCTAATCCTGAAAATTCCTCTCACCTCTCAATTTTTCACAAAGCCGATGGAAATATGGGTCATCGTTTTTTGGTGCAAGCAAAAGGTAAGAGATGAGGTGGGCGCTGAGAACATGTCAGTGTGTGTGTGTAAGTAGAATTGCGAGATCCTAGAAGGTCTCATGTCTTGGCTCTACCAACACACCAGCCAATGCAGAAGCGCAGAAAGTTATGATTTTACTGCTTTTGCCACCTTTGGGTGTTTTGAAAGCGCATCGAAGACTTAGCTATTACGTTAGACATGGTGATGTGGCCTAATTGTTATGGTTTACCTCTAGATGTCTCCCACAGCCTCGCAGGACCTTTGGAAAGTGATTGGATTATGGGTGCTCACGGCTGGCTTGCTGTTGGGAGGCAGGCTGTATAAGAAGTGAGGAGAAGCCATCTTGATGGGATAAATGATAAACTTCAGTGATAAAAAGAATGTTTTCAGATGAGACATCAAGACCTAAGTGTGCTTTGAGAACAGACAACTGCTTACTTTCCCAGAGGCAGCACGATGTGAAAGGTAGTTATCACAAAAGATTTAGCAAAGCAGGTTACATTGAAACCAAGAAATACCCGAGTGACTTTCAAATTTGCACAGAATGAGCGGACAGAAGAGGCTCCAAGGAGGAGAGGCGCGTGGTGAGCCCCGAGAAGCATCCAGAATCCGGTGTTAGTCTTTCGGTCACCAGCGAGGGAAGAGACAATGTGCGTCCTTAACTCTTAGCAGTTTCTATGGTTATGAGTCACACGCGTGGTGTAAGGGGAAGCAGGGATTCACACCCTGTTCTCCATCAAAAGTCAGGCTTTGCAAGAGGAAGGGAAGAATAGCTTTCCCATATTTGGAGGTGACAAACGGGGCCAGGTGGCACGATGCCTCTCGGGAGCAGCAGGACTGACCAAGTTTGGGGATTACTCATCTGAGGGCCAACGCCTGCACCAGCAGAGTCCTTCTGTGCCTTGCTGGAGGAATTTTATTAGACAGCATTGATGTGTCACAGTGAAAACATTTACCAACCATTTTATAATCTTTATTTACTGCTCTTCGTAGCAACCACAAGCCGCCTTGGTCCACAGGAGCCCACTGTTGGTCACACACAGTGCCCGTCTCCAAAGGGCTCTATTTGAAATGTTTGGTGGAGCTATTGCTTAATCGTATCAAAGTTAAATTTCAAAAGTTATTGTGGTCAGGAAAGAGGGCAGATAACCGAGCTGTCCTTCTGAGATTACTATGGCAGCAGATATGTGAGAAAGAGACATTCCTTTGAAATTAAAATCTGTGTCTTGACTCTGAAAATTTCTCTTTGTTCCAAAATGAATAAGATATTAAAAGTAAAGAAAAACACACAGGCACAAAAGGAGTCATTGAAATATATTTCTAAGCTATTTCTTGAATATAATGCAGAGAGAAGAGTCAGGAACTGGACACTTTACACTAAAGGGATTAGACAGAGAAACCAAACTAGTTTATGATTTTAAATATAAGTGTTTTCAAATTTTACAATGTAGATCACTTTTATGGCATGACGTTTATTAAAAATAGCATCAGTTAATTATTCAATGTTGAGGGAATTCAATAAAGTAAATGTCTTAATTAGGCTTGAAAATTATGGTGCAGGCTGGATCAGGGAGAAAATTTATTAGGTTAATTTATAATTTTGCTAATTTTTAATTCACATCTTGAAGAAGGAAACAGCACTTGTGCTCCCAGGAAGGGCGGAAAGCGGAAGGCAGGGAGAAGCCACGCGGGACTTGTGATGTGCCAACCGGCCTTGACCGAGCAGGCAGAGCACTTCACAGAGGGCTTCCTGCGTCGGGCTGGAGCGGACACTTGCGTGACCAGCACATACTTTATAGATGTTTTAAAGATGTGCACATTAGTTACACATATGCTTGTATTCGTAAAAACAATAATAATAACAAAAGGCAGGGAGGGTTGTGAGGTTGTTGCCCAACAATGAATTGCCAAGAAAACGTGCTAACTGGTGGCAAATTCAAAGAACTGCGCTGACAATCGTCCATTTCGTTTGGATAAGGAAGCATCTTGAAACTGGTTGGTGCTCCTTTTACCCCAAGACTGAAATAAAACAGAACTCTGAAGTCTCTTGTGCAGGGCAGGAGGTGAGTAGTGTACGAGTGGGCGTTGAGTGGATTAAATGTTCTCCAAAACATTCGTTTTGTTTTGTTTTGCAGCACTGGAGGTCGAACCCAGGGCCTCATGTAAACCTTTATTTCCGGGGTGAACACACTTTCTTTTCTTCAGGAGGATTTTCCTCCCAACTATTGCTTTTTATTTATTTTTTTCACTATTTTATTTTATTAGTACCTATTTACAGTGCGTAATGATCACATCCATTCTGGGGACTTGTTACCCGTACACAGCACGTCTCTGCTTTTTACTTCCTCCTCCCCTCCCCTCCCCTCACTCCCTCCGTCTCTTGGTCTCCTTCCCATTTGTGAAAGATCTATCTCCCTGTCTCCTATTATCTATCTTTTATCTTGTTCTTTAAATTACTCAAATGTTGGATTTCGCATCTAAGAGAAACCATGTGATATTGAAGCTTGTGCGTTTGATTTATTTCACTTAACGTTACGGTGTCAGTAGAAATCACACGGGCCTTCCCTGCCCTGTCATGGTGGTAATACAGGACAGTGAGATCCCCACAGGAGGGGCACAACCGAGAACTGAGCTTCCAATTTCTTATTCCAGCAGCATTCTGCCCTCCTAGCAAAGAAGTCATCCTACCTCGTCATCTTGAAGAAAGATCTTCAGTGCCAGTAAACTGCAGGGCTGCGGTTTAACGAGAAGAAACGAAGTGGGTGGGTGGGGTGTAAAAAGTAAGGCGACTTCATTCAGACTACTGGGGACTGGAGTAGGTCGCAGGGCTCTGTGAGTCTACATACTCTGACGGGGTTTTCCTGGAGTATCCAGCGATTTCCTGGACTTCTTGCAGACCCTCGGTGTTCCCTCCCCTGGCCCCTTCCTCTCCGGGTTTTGGGGCCCTGCACATGGGGAGGCAGCACCGTAGGGAGGAGCGGAGAGGGAACGTGGGCTGGGAGGGGAGATCCTGGGCTGCTGGGTACCACCCTGCAGTCACGCACCGTCTTTGTCCTGGATTGAAACACTCACGTTTTGGCAGTTACTTGTGTTTGTCTTATCATATTGCCACCAGGCTTTCCTTGTTTCAGCATGGAAAATCTTTTTTCTCAAATATCCAGAAAATAGCTTCAACCTTGTTTTTCCCGAGTATATCGACATGAGGATTCTGTATCATCTCTTTCCGGATGGAGCCTGCAGGTGGAGGAGGAACTGATCTCTTTAGAGTGTTCAGGGTTTGAGTCCAAATCCAAATCAGTTTCCGAAGGTCTTTGCCTAGGGACACGGGGTCCCAAATGCCTCTCCAAATCCTCTCCAAAGCCCCTCGAGCCGCAGTCTGACACACGCACGCCTGTCCTTGCTCCCAGACTTAGTTTCTGCCCTGAGCGTCTTGTTTTGTTAGTCTGTAGAGCTGAAGTTCTGATCAGGGCTTTCTTCATTATTTGGCAACATAGTTGTACTTTAGAAATACTTTTCCCTCCATGTCCTGGGAATTTGTTGCAGAAACAACTGTTTGGACACAAGGCTTAGTGTTTACCTGTAACCTATTCCCTCCTCCCCGGCACTTTAACACATCGCTCGAGTGCATGCGATACCCGATATAATGTAAGTTCTATGTAAAGAGTTGTCTCTGTGGATTGTTTAGGGCATAATGACAAGAAAAAATAAGGCTGTACATGGTCAGTACAAGTGCAATTTTGGTTTCAGAATATTTTCAGTCCCAGGCTGCTTGCATTAGTGGGTTTAGAACCCACAGGTACAAAGGACTGTGTGTGTGTGTGTGTGTGTGTAAGTGTATGTTTGTACTTTCCATTCTGTTCATGGTAACTACTGAAACCTGTATTTTTTTTGCTTTTGTCAGTATAGGGTGAGCCAGAGCAGCTCGCGGAAATACGCAGTGTTGTTTGTTAAACTATCAGAAAGGCAACGACATTCACAGTGAATGCATTATTGGACAATAGTGTCGCTTTTGCTGGAGTCAGTGAGTCAGTTAGTTTAGCAACAGTGACAGTAAATCACTCTGAATGTCAAAGGCTCAGGCCTCTTCCTCAGGGCTCTTCTCTTGTCTTCATTGAGCCCTTTAAGTGACCTCACCTGTCTGGTGGCCCTGCCTGCTGTCTCCATGCCGAAGACACCCAAATTTACACCCAGCTCAGACCTCGCTCGTCCTCAATAGCTCGCATTACCTCTGACCAGAAGTCTGAGATACCTGGCTCCCAGCAAAGCCACCTTCCTACTGCTCCGTCCAGGTCAGCGCCACCTGCAGCTGCTCTGTGGTATCACCCGAGTCTTCCCTGGTTCACACTGCACGTGCGCAGTCCGCAGAGACTCCTGTCTTCACAGCCAGCCCTGCGCTGCTCTTCTCCTGCACCA